>SNQJ01S0035392.1:14381-47934 GCA_010110895.2 Picea sitchensis | reverse complement strand
TGAACTTGAAAAAAAAGAAGGGTACATTCTTCAAAAACTATTTGTTACTCTATTCCTCTTATTCTATTTTATTTAGTGTATGTACATAATACTTGCCTTTTTTTTTTACATGTCAACCTATGTTCATGTCCGTTTTGTTTCGTGCTTTTGTTCATAGAAACAAACAGGAAAACTAGACACCGCAAAGAACTCCTAACCAAGAATGTAGAGGAATCCATGCAAAGGTTCGTTTTTCTACTCATGTTCCATATCCAATAGTTTTTCGCTTACTCTGTTTGTATTTGTTGAACTGGTTTGCAGCTTTGTTTTTTATTTTTTTTTCCCTCCTTGGACACTCCATATCTTCATGTACATTAACTTGTCTCCATGTCAGTTATACTTCATGTGCTGCTATCTTGAAATAAATAAATTTGTACTTCATCTTTTCTTTTCATGTCTTCCTACGTAGCAGTTTGCTTTCATGTCGGTTCTTACCTCCCTTTCTTTTTCCTATTCTATACTTAGTCGTTCTCCCTTCTTTTTCTTCCCCTCTATTATCCATTTCCGATTCTATACTTAGCCCCATGTCTATGCTCATAGTTCGCGAATTTTATGGCCGCCGGTACATGATGGTACATGATGATTCAATGATTGGCAATAGTGTGCAGGGGTATTCATTGGAACTCGATAGTGAGCAGTGGAGTTGTGGGGTGTTTCCTCCAGGGAGATGTACTGACAGAGTCCTCGAGCATACCATTGAGTTGAGGTTGCCAAGGATCAGTGAGTGGATGGGTGAGCCTCAAGGAGGAACATATCCCTTGATGATCAATATACATTTGGGATATCATCATATGAGGGTCAGGGAGAAGGATAGTCACAGGTCTGATTCTAGATTTCATTATTATTTCTTGGTCATGCCCTTAGGGTTGACCAACACACTAGTCACTCTCTAGACTTGTAGATAGTGAAAGAGGCATCTATTGCTATTATTTGATTCCCTCGTTATATATAGAAGGACATGGGAGGTTTACCTGATTCAGTTGGATGAGACATGTGGCATTGTGGCCATGAAATAGGTCTTTCATTTGGACCATGTGATCAATGCACAAAGTGCACATGGAGAGATCCAAACTCTGTTAGAGTGGTCCACAGAGGCTTCAACATGAATTGGGAGTGGTGGACTTCCAATTTGGTGGTGGGATCCTAGCATTCATCAGAGTAATATGTTGCTTCAAATGATGAGGATGATCAACATGGTCATATTAGTGATTGGGTTGCATCATTATGGGGATGTTGTGAGAGGATTTATTGAGCTCTGTTCTATATGGTGAGGTAGATTTTCCCGCATGATACCCAATATCGAGTCTATCCATGGGTTGGAAGACTTTGACTTCAGTTGGATGCTTTCGCGAGACATGACCCAGCATAGAGAGTTCATCTTAGGGGTCTAGGGGAGTAGAGCACAAGCTGATCAGGGTGATTARAYGGTCATGTTCAGAGGAGTGCAAYGTCAGCATGATGGTTCCCCTTGGAGATTAGTTTGGTACTCGAGAATTGCAGTGTTTGACAATGCAACAACCGATACAGATGAGATGGCCAATTTTTTCTTTCGAGAGTTTACTCTTGAGATGCTTAAGATTGGATGCTTGGAGAAGTGGTCTTCTAATGAGTTGATCGAGTTTGTGAAGCTAATGATTGCCTAGATTAACGGAGGAAATCAGGGGGATTCTTGTATTAGCACCTTCTGGATCAGTGCTATGAGTAGAGAGTGTTTCACATCATCCAGGCAGGCCCGAGAGAGGTTCACATGGAGGGCTTCATAAATGATGTAGGGGAAGGTATGGGGGAGTGTACAAATTGGCAACAAAGCAGGTCAGAGCACCCTCATGCCACAAGATTAATGTAGTCTCTAACCATTACTCGACGAGAGTGGGAGAGCATGTTGACAGATTGCATCACAAGTTCTGCAGTGGACATGTGACATGTATGTAACGATTGACCTATTCACTCACTTCCCGGTGATTTCTTCAGATTATGGAGAAACACAGGTGATAGATCCATCTAGGGGAGATATGTTTAGAGTCCATGAGCAGTTCAGAGTCATTGCTAGTGATAAAGACAAACTTTCTTTTCTAATATTCAAGATCAAGTATGGTAGTGGATTTGCAGGCCGCAACTTCACATGAATGTCTATGCAGGTTATTATTCATGGTAGTAGGTTCAACCCTTACATGTGTTTCAGCTTGGAGTTCCTGAAGAGGAGGATGCAAATTGGGCATGACGGATGGACAATTATGATAAGAGTGGCACAACATTAGCATGGTGGTTCCTTTATGAGGTTAGCTTGGGACCCTAGGATTTTAGTACTAGACAGTTCAACAACTGATACAAAGATGATAGTTAGTTTTTTTTTTAATGAGATTGGTTCCCTAACAAAGAAGTTCTTTGATGGTTGATCGAGTATTGCAGTATCGAGTTTCAGGAGGCCTCTTATGTTTGCACCTTGCCGGATCATGCATTGATCATAGGATGCTTCACATCTTCCAGGGTGGTTTGGGACCCTCGCATTTTCAGTTTCAATTTGGCTCAGTCGATAGAGCGTCAGGTTGTGATGGAATTGCTTGAGGACAAGAAATCTTTGGAAAGGGAGGACTGTAATGTCCCCATTTTTAGATTCCCTTGCCTTGCAATCAGAGGTGATCTTATGAGTTTATGTCAGCTCGACCAGAGGATTAAAATGAGGATAATAGTGAGCTCAAGCAATTTGGAGGAGTTATATGGGGCCCATGCTAGTTCATTCACCATATTTCATCATCAAGATCATTTCCGCATAGTTCGCTTTTAATTCTGTGGCATTTTGACGATTTTCATAATTTTGGGTTATTATTGAGCATACTTTAATTAAATACACTAAAGGTATTATTTTTTCATATTATATAAGGGGATACCTTTGTGTAATTTCTCGTCGGAATTGGGACAAAAATATCTAAAGGTTGGGATGATGAAAAAAGGGACTCCGACACCCGGGAATGTCTTAAAAACTAATTAATCACTTTCCTGAATTAAAAAGAGTTATAAAAAGGGGAAATAAGGGTTATGTGGATTTGGTCAAAGGAGGTAATATCTAGAAGGGGGTTCGGGGAAGTATAAAGGAAGGGTAGTAGTTCACTTTCCTCATTATGATTTGATCTCTTATTTGAAGTGCTCTTGTAGCCAAGGTTTTCATTGGGGTTTTGGCAAAAACCTTCCACTACTGCTTTGGATTTGGTGATGCAACATCCACCCTATCTAGACACAGTGGGGAACCCATTCGACATTTCCATTAGAGCTTCATATTGTGATTTGTATTCAATTAGAGGTGCAATGATTTACTTGGAGGTTTGTGGGCTTCTTGGAGATCCAATTTACTTCTTTGACAGGGTCGTTGGCACTTGGAGACGCTGAGTAGGTATTGGTGGAGGATTTTAGTACTTGGAGAGGGCCACCGAGATTTATTTGAGGGGTCGATTCCACTATGTATTAGGTCGTGAGTTTTGTGGGGCTTAGAGAGGCCATGATGTCTCTTGTGGGAGCCATCTCCCTTTTATTTGCTAGTCATGTGATTGAGGGAGTCACCTCCCTTTTTTACTGCAGGTTGTGTGGCAGAGAGGGATACTAGAGAAATTTCAAGAGGGTCAATTTGCAGGGCCATGGAGGATTAGAGAAGTTGTGGGAATTTTATGCAGAGGATGAGCGATTTTAGAGGACAGTGAGAGTTGGAGAAGAGTCGATTTGTTGTGAGAGGACAACATGGATTTTGGACAGCCATTGATCCAGACCAACATCACCTTTCTAAGGGTTGGTATCATTCCTTTGCAGTTTGGAGGAGTTGTTTCATCCACTAGAGAATACTATGGCATTTCTGAGGTTTTTGCTTGAGTTCTGTAGTGTCTTTCTCTTGTATTGCAGTTTCTATAGCAACCAATAGAGATCTATTATTGTTGTATCAAGATCCCATTCCTAATAAAAATGCTATGATGTCTTTTCTTATTTCATGAGTACTTGGATGTATGCCATATATTTGATGGAATGTCTTCATGAAAAATGTTTGTAAAAATATGTCAACCAAAAATTACACATGAAACATATGTCATGCAAAGTGTTTGATAAAATCACACAACCATAAACATATCAATTGAACAACATAACGTTAATATCCTAGTACATTCCTATTGGGGATATTACAAATGTCACTTTCCTTCTTTCAATAATTGATAATAATGAATGTTATTTTTGGTACTACTAATGCCATTATAAATACTATTGAATAGTTACTAGTGTATGAAAATACACAAATTTTTGGTACTTAATTTATTTATTATATATTATATATA
This sequence comes from Picea sitchensis, assembly GCA_010110895.2. NCBI lineage: Eukaryota > Viridiplantae > Streptophyta > Pinopsida > Pinales > Pinaceae > Picea > Picea sitchensis. The sequence continues at coordinate 43,582 of SNQJ01S0035392.1, read as the reverse complement.
TCTGTTTGATATTAATTATGTTCATTACAACACCTCAGAGGGAACTTGAAAAGGGTCTTATGTAAACATGGTGTAAATTATCTATATAGGTGGAGGATTATCTACAAGAAGAGGAATTGGGGCAATATAAATTAAGGGAATGTTTTCAAGAAGAATGAATCCATGATTAGTTTCAATGGTAGACTGAAACTAGTTGTCCCTTTTAATAGTAGAGAACATTTGTTTTCCTTTTCAATCATGGTAGTGTTTTGAGTAAATTGATGCATGTTGTTGTTTTCAACTATTTTTTGGTTATATTCATCTCTTAGACTAGAATTGTTTTTAACTTCTCTATTGTGGTACTCATCCCTTATCTTGGTGACTTTTTTGGCGTATGTTTATTCATATTCATCTCTTTGCCTGATGACGTATTTGATATATTTTTGTTTGAACTCATTAGCAATATTGAGCTCATATACTTTTCTCTCTTAATGAAGCTTTCCTTCTATTTCCCAAATTTACTATCTATGATTACAACCTTCTCAATGGCATCTATAAGATAGATGTGGATGGGATCCTCTCTTTCTACAAACCTTGACTTTAACTATACAATTTCCTTTTCAACAATTATAGCCCTTTTGATGGCATCCACAAGTTGAGTGTGAATGACATCTTCTTTGGATAGGTACAGGGCCATAGCTAGTTTTTTACTATAAGAAGACTATAAACATGGCTTAATGGTCTTGGTTTCATTAATTTGGCCAAGGTTTATAATCATGACTGAATGAGATTCATTCACGGACTATCAAAATTATTCATAATGAGAAGTAAAGTTTTTCAAAAATTAAAGAACATACGACTAACACAAGTTCCAAGAGTAAAGAAACAAAAAAGGCTAATAGAGGATATAATATGAAGAAATTAGTGTATTTCATGAAATCCCGATAGATACACTTCTCCACACATTACATTGTGTTCAAACTATTTTTTCTCTTTCTAAGCTCATAAGTGGACTTGTGGAAAAAATAAGGGTGGTTATTTTATGTGTGTGTGTGTGTTTTCTGAAGCAGGAAAAATGGTCAACAAGATAATCAAGTAGTGACCATCTCCCAACTTCTTAGCAATGCAATCAATTGAATCCTTTCCTTGCCCCTTTCAAAAGTAGTACTTTATTACCTCCTTTCAGGTGATACTTACCCAAAATTTGTCCATAATTAAATAAAGATGTCAGTATGGACCATATCCAAGCATATTTCCACTTCTGCTTGATAACTTGACACCCTTGAGTTTTTATACATGAGTGCTAACAATCCAAGCAAAGGTTGAGTAGTAGTCTATCGACCAAAAGTAGTTTAATCTTTTACTTTAGGAGCTAAAAGGTGGTTTCAACTCTTAATTGTGCTTCCTTTGTCTTCCTTATTCGATGACTTATTTTCTGCTCTAGAACTCTTTCTAGTAGGGTCAAATTTGGTGAATACAATGAGGTTTGACATGACACCCTATAGCAAATTAGCTTTATACCATGAAGGAAATGGTTAGCAATATATATTAGTTGGGGAGATTTTTAAAAAATTAACCCATTGTTGATCTATTTTCCTGTTGAGAAGAAGGGTCAACCTTGTAGGGTATACTTGTATAATTTTTAAGACACCCTCCACGTTTTTATAGAGGTGGTACTCTTATTTATCACTCAGATTATAGATTCACTTATTCAAAACAATAGATTTACGCATTCATGTCATCAATGCTTGAGAGTAGACCAGGTGGTAAAACAATAACAAAACAATTACTTAAATTAAAATATATAGAATAACTACACCCATTCCATCAGATCCATTCATAGAGTAAGGGGAAAATAATTGGAAGCAAGTCATGTAAGACATAGAGTAAAATGAAGGTTGAAAACAGAGGGATTGAAATGATTTCAAACATTTAATCTCATGAAAATGTAATGGAACAACATACTCAATATCTCATGCTTTATGAAAGTAAGAAATAACACAAGTTATGATCTCTACAAATAGCTCTGTGTGAAAATATTTAAAAGAATATTACAAATTGATTGTTCAAGTTCAAATAAAATGCGTGCAAAAACAACACAACATATATCCATGATACTTAAATGATAAAATGAAATGTGCTTATCCTAGTGGACTATGATGGGGCTCTTGTGGACTATATATAGTAGCAGAGTTAATCTGGAAGAAGAGAGAAAACAACTAGGGATTGACTTTACAGGTAAGCAATAAACACATAAAGTTGGATGATCAGAGATTGAGATGAAAAAAGGGAAATGCTTCGGAAAAAAAATTACTCACAAAAATGAAAATCGAATTTGATGGATGGATTCCTCTATTGATCCTTTGGAAAACCTTCATAAGTATAGCTTGAAATCGAGCCTTGCTAGTTCAAATGCTTCTTGGTAGTTATGGAGGATTATTTATTTCTTTTAGTGAATTCTTGAGCCAATTATCTATATAATCATTTAACGTTATGTCTTGTTTAACACAAAGCAAAAATATCTCATCCTATATTGCCTTGCACTTAGAGTGTAATTCTTTTATTGATGCTAAATGATCGTCATTATCATTAATGAAGTTAACCAACCATCATTTAATTTCCTCCTCTGGGAAGTTAGTGAGATTGTCAAACTCACTACCCCATGAAATGTTCAGTATGTTTAACTCAGATTCTAGTTGTTCCTTGGTTAACAATGTGGATTCTCTAATTAGTGGTGGGCCCTCAAATTATTTAACYATTTCAAGTGACTTTAGGAACGAGTCACTTCTTTTTCCCTCCAAATTTTGACAAGTTACAATTTATTATTGAAGAATTTATATCATTGCAATCCAACCAACTTTTATTTGTTTCATTCTATTCTCTGAAGGTAAATCTTGTTGTTTCCTTGTGAAATCATTCATATTTGACACTAGTGTTGTAAATATATTCAAAGCACAAATCTTGTTGTAGGTACTCTGTAAGAGAAGAAATCATTTGTGAAAAATTCCTTAAATYGGTGCCTACCTCCCATGCCTGCAAAATTATATTGAGCTGCTTATTTATATTCTCTGCAACATATATTCTRATGCCACTTAATAATTTGGAAGTTTTTTTGACTTAGAGGATGTACCTGGTGTGCCCTTTTGGGGATTATGTGTAACACTGAAAGGAACAATAACATAATCTATAGAATAAAAAAAGAGTAATAAACTTCAAAGATGATCGATGGTGTCTAAAGAAACCTTTTATTACTTAAGCACAATGCATTGTGATCATAAAATCACAATGAATTATTGAACACACATTACAATACATTTAGATTGACCCATAGGGTCCTTTATTTATTGTTTCCTCGATCTGACCAATTTCTTTGAAATTGGGAAGATCTTGTCCACATAAAATCGTCGGTGGTTGGAACAAATCCCCCAAAAAATGCATTGTTGTGTCAACCATTCAACTTACCTAGTCGATCCGACCATCTAGTCATCCGAAACATAGTTGACTGCTCAATTGGTTGATCCATCAACTGACTAATTCCGACTACTAGTCGATTATCCGACCAACTATATAGTCGACCACTTGACCGAATGTCTCTAGATGCTAGTCGATTGATTTACCGATTGTCTCCATAAAAGTTTTGATGAACCATCAAAACTTGAGGTTCCAACACCCTCCCATCAACACACTGTTATGGAGATTCATGAGGTGGAATTACATCAACAATACACCCCCCATAATTGCAACGTCCTAAAGCCCAAGTGTATTATGTAGCTTAACAAACTTAGCTTCATACAAGGGTTTTGTAAATATATTAGCAATCTGATCATCTATTTTACAATAAACAAGAGTGACAACTTTCTCTTGAACCAACTGTCTCAAGTAGTGAACATAAAGTTCTACATGCTTCATTTTATTGTGTGCAACATGATTATTAACAACCTGAATTACACTCTGATTGTCACAATGAATAGAAGTCGAGGATTGAATAGGAATCCCAAGTTCACCTAAGATTTGGTGAATCCAAACTACCTTTATACCTGTATCGACATCACCACAATACTCAACGTTTGTAGTCAACATGGAGACTTCCTTTTATTTCTTGCACAACCAAACTAGTAGTCCAGTGTTGAAGCGAAACACATATACAAAAGTGGACTTTCGATCATCATTGTCACCTGCCTAGTTGGAGTCAGTGAAGCTGACTAACAAGTTTAAACTTCGACAATATTTGATACCAAGATGAGAGGTACCCTTGAGATAAAGATTTTTTTTTTTACAACTTTCTAGTGGCTTTCTTGGGGATCCTCCATAAACCGAGAAACCACATTAACAAAAAAATAGATGTCAGGTCTATTATGAGTGAGATAAATAAGGATACTGACCAATTGTCGATAAAGAGTGGCGTTGACTTTGGGAGTCGAACAATATTTAATTAACTTAACTCTAGAATAAAAAGGAGTAGCACATGGATTACAATTGATGATCTTAAAATGAGTCAAAAGATCCATTACATATTTATATTGAGAGAGGAACAAACCATTTGATAGAGGTAAAACTTGAACGCCGAGAAAATAATGCAGAAGACCAATATCTATCATATCAAAAGGTGTCATCAAGTTGTTTCTTCAAACTAAGAATGAGGTCAATATTATTTCCAATTTTGACCAAGTCATCAACATATACAACAACAATTAAGGTATCACCATGAGTATATAATACATAAATAATGTGATCGAATTCATGATGTTTGAAACCAATATTGAGACAGAAACGATCAATCTTAGCATACCAATTTCTAGGAGTTTGTTGCAAACCATAAAGAGACTTTTTTAGTCAACAAACAATATGGGAATTTTTCACAAAACTAGAAGTTTGTTCCATGAATATTTCTTTAGATAAGTCACCATGAAGGAAATCACTTTTCACATCCATCTGGTGGATTTTCTAGCTAAAGAGAGAAGTAAGGGAAAGGACCAGTTGAACATAATTAATCTTTGCAATAGGAGAAAAGGTCTTAGTGTAGTCGATGCCTTGTTGTTGAGAAAATAATTTCGCAACCAAGCATGCTTTATGATTATCAACAACACCTTCAGCGGTAAATTTGGTCTTATATACCCATCGACATTTCACAATGTTCTTCCATTGAGGATGAGGAACTAAATCCCAAGTATGATTCTTCAAAAGAGAATTCATTTCATCTTGCATAGCTTGTTCCCATTTAGGTTGTCCTTTTTCACCTGAGTAAGAGACATGATTACAAGTCTCAATAACACGAGTAATAAAAGTAACATTGGCATGTTGCTTCTGAAGGAAAGTGTGTCGGCTTGAAGAGACATCACCAACATCATGACTAACAACTTCAATCGTTTTAGAAGCCCATCTAGGGAGGTATGAAAAGGGTGAACTGATATCCACTTCAGAAGGTCGATCATGAGAAAGAAAAATTTCAGTCAAAGGAGATGGAGGACCAATCGAGATAGAGATCAATTGTCCAGTCAACTCAGAAACAAGGGTTGATAGCCTAATCAAAACATGAATAGATTTCAACTACCCCATCGAAATGATGAAAAAAGGAACAAGTGAACTATTTTTGGAAACAACATCAAAGGGACCATCCTATAATAAACCAGAGGAAGCATTCAACAACTTAATGCATGAAGACTTCTCATACAAAAATACATTTCTTTTGATAATGATGTATCATTTGATAGGGTCAAACAATTGATAGGCTTTGAATTCTTTGGAGTAGCCCATCATGATGCAAGTATGACTCTTTACATACAATATCTTCCTGCAATGAGACCAAGCAACACAACTGAAGACTCTGAGGTGATCAACTAAGGGCTTCTTGCTACACTATCTCTTGAATGGAGTCACAAAACCAATAGCTCCAATTGGAATGAGATTCAGGAGATAGTTGGCAGAGTAAATGACTTCAACCCAAACATGAGTCGACAAATTTTTGGCTTGCAAAAGACGGTGATCCATTTAGACCAATGTCTGTTTATTTCTTCCTACAACACCGCTCTATTGAGGAGTATGAGGGACAATCCTCTACCAATAAATACCATATCGAGCAAGGTATTCTTAAAATGGTTGATTCACATACTCTTCACCATTATTAGATCTCAAACACTTGATAGGTCGACCGCATTGCTTCTCAGCCAATGCCCTAAATTCCTTGAATTTTTCAAATACATGACTCTTATTTTTCAAGATATAGACCCAAGTAAATCTAGAGAAGAACAACAACCATATTCTAAGTGGCCATCGACTTTAGTCTTCGAAATTTTAGGTTCAAAGTCATTCGTGTCAAATTCTACTTCATTCATCAGTGTGAGCAACAAGAGTAGTGGATCGAGGATCGAGTTGAAGGATATCAAATAACTTGTACAATACATCATTTGAGTCAAGAAAACCTTCAACAAAAATTGATCTATCATTCTTCAAATCCTTAACGAAGAACCGATTTGGCCAAAACTCAACAATATTACCTATCTGTGTCAGTTGAGAAATCGACAACAAATTTACACTTAGATTGGGCACATTGTAGATGTCGACAATTTTATCTTGTCGACAAGGAACATCACCATGACCAACGATGTCGAGAGAAAAATTATCAACTACATAGATCTTTCGCTCGACATCTTTATCCATGGAAGATAACAAAGAAGCATCTTTGGCCATTTGATAAGTGCACCCAGTATTGACCACCCACTGATGCTACGAGGGGTTAATAAGCAATTCTTGAGAGGTCTTGAATTGGAAAGTAAAATTGTCGATTGATTGATAGACAACCGACACATCTCCTTCAAGTTTCTTAACCTTTTCTTCTAATTCACCCCTCTTCTTCCAAGAGGTTTTCTCCACATGTCTAGTCTTTCCACAGTACATACACGTTTCTTCTTTCGATTCTTCCAAGTGGACGTCGACTCATCAATATTCACTTTAGTTTTCTACTTGAGACATTCTTGTCTGCGTACAAGAGCATCAACACATCCTCTTTCCTTATAATTCATCTTGCCTTTTCCCTTAAGTAAGTGAGCTTGATGTTTACCACCAAGCTTCCCTTCATCAAACAACCTGTGTTGACCATTAATCAATAAGCCACAAAAAGTATCAAAGATATAATCCTTACCATATTCTTTGTGTGCCTACAAATTTGTTTGGAACGTGGAAAAAAACACATCAAAGGGTGTTCTCAGATTCATTAGGACCAACTCGATGAGTTGTCCATCTTTCTTCTAAAAAATATTTCCACATTTGTCCTTTCAACTGCATCTCTTTAACATGTGCCAAATAGTCCTCAATCCTATCGAATGAATGAAGATCAAGAGAGATCAACTATTTCTCCAATTGCATAACTTGCTTTCATTGAATTTGTTGAACAAAGACTTCAATTTCTTCCAGACTTCATGAGGGCAGTCAATCCTGCTTGTATGAAAGAAAATCTCCTTAGAAGTGTAGGTTGTGATGAACCCAACTACATCATCTTTCTTTCCATCGACAACAAACTTCAATTGGTCATCCTTTGGATATGGAATCATGGCCTTCATATACTGCCAAATCCCTTTTCTCTTTAGCAAAGTCTCCATATTTGGTGGCCAAATGGAATAATTGAGTCCATTCAAAACAATAGGATCGATATTGGAAGCCATCTTTGATATCTAACATATATGATAATCTCAACAGGTTACAATCAACAAATCACTAGCTTGGAGTCGATCATTATAAGATTCGACTGAGCAAGATTTGCAGACACTAGGGGAGGTCAAAACCAGTCGTTTTGATACCATGTTAGGGATTGGGTGTAACACTAAAAGGAAAAATAACATAATATGCATAATAAATGAAGAGTAATAATTTCAAAGAAGATCAGTGGTGTCTAAAGACACCATTTCAACACTTAAGCACAACACATTATGATAATAACATCACAATGCATTATTGAACACACATTAAAATGCATTTAGATCGACCCATAAGGTCCTTTATTTATATTTTTTGGATCTAATCAATTTCCTTGAAATTGGGAAGATCTTGTCCAGATAAAACCTTAGGTGGTTGGAATGGATCCCGACAAATCTACATTGTTGCGTCGGCTAGTTGACTTACCAAGTCGACTCAACCATCCAATTTTCCAACACATAGTTGACTGCTCGGTTGGTCAATCTATCAATCGAATTTCTCCAATTGCTAGTCAATTATTCGACCGACTATCTAGTCTACCACTCGACCAACTGTCTCCAACTGCTAGTCAACTGACCAACTGGCTGTCTCCAAAAAAGGTGGGATGAACCATCGGAACTCGAGGTTCCAACATGCATTTTAGAACTATTTCTAGGAAAACAATAGATAATGGTTCAACAAATAGTAGTTTAGGACTCATAGCGTCCTCAATCTAATATTCTCCAATTCTCGTTTCGTAATGGAATGAGTCGGAGAATATCTAGTGGTCAAATTTAGCTTGAGGGTTCCAAAGGGTCCCACTCTAGAAACATCCACCTATAAACTCCATTTCTTTGTAACTTTCTTATTCTTAACATGAATTTTCTCTATTTGCAATTTTTTGGCCTCTTCATTATACTTAGTATTATGCAAAATCAAAGATTGTTCCTAAAAAACTATTGGTCCCTCGTGGGCCAACTCCTTTGTTATTTGTTGACTTTCATCCATTTGCATACCACCCACTCAGGCACTAGGTTGTCTTTATCAACATCTATCTCAGCTAATTAATTTCTCGGGTCTTCATAGTTTTGAGCACATTTGTTGTTAGTGCTCCTTTTTTTTTGGGTATGTCCAACAATCTGTGATTTCTCCATATTAAAATAAGGGGGATCACTTCCATAACCTCCTCCCTCACATCCTTCATTATTCTCTCTACTTGCATTAAGCTCTTGGCTTCTTTGGGTAGAGGAGGAACTATTATGGGGGAGGGAGGTAGAACCAACATGAGCACTAGTTGCAACTTTACCCCTTTGCTTATACTTTGCTTGTTGACATTCTTTCTTCAAGCTAGTCTTTTTTACCTATGTATTTGAACTGGCTTGTGTGACAAAATCATCATTATAAATTCATTTCTCTTTATTAAAAATTGCTCTGCTAGTATTAGGGTCATTATCACCACCTCCCTCTATGATTTCTTGAGCTCTTGCAAAATAAGTACCATAACCAATTGAAGATAAATGGGGAGAAAATATTCCTTCTGGATCAAATCCTTTGAAGGCTTCAACTTCTTTTAAATGAAATGATCAATTCAATAATTCAACAATCTCATCGAAATGGGTTAGGCCTCTAATTGAAATTTCAACAACGTGGAAAGGAAAGGAGATAAACCAACACTTCATTTTCTTGTCAAAGAAGGAAGACCCAGATTTAAATTGTCTATAGACTTCAACAACAAAATCTCTATCATAAACAAAATTGGGAAGAAGGAAAGGCTTTCCTTCAAATCGTACAACCTGATGTAGGTAGATTCTTCCTCATATATGTAAATCCCTTTACCTTTGAGAAAATTCAAGGCTTCCTATGTAAGTCTCATTGGTTGTGTTCCAATAAGAATGTGTCTAAATTCCTTGATGAATTTATCTTGTACTTAGCATAAGTGAAATGGTGCCTTATGTCTTCATAACACATGGTACCAAAATTGAACAAGGTCATTATCAATATCAACATTACAGTACACCATGGTGTTAGCGTCAGAAGTCACTCCTGGATTGCTTGCAGGAGCAGAGCCCAACGCCCATCAGTTTTATGTCACGATTGTTTTAATGGGTGATCAAATGGGTAGAGACTCAGGATGGAATCACTCTAGCTCGGGGACCGGGTCTGGTATGTAAAGAACAAAGGAGGTCTTGATCTAACTTCAGTCAGTAGATTGATTGTAAAATGGGCAGGTGGAAGACTTGGTGAGAGGAGTGAGCAAACCTTGGACAACGGGCCTTTCAACAGTTTGCAGAAGAAAAACTCTAAATGCAAGATCCTCTTGGTTCAGAGTTTTGGGTAACTGAAGGGGTGACTTGAATGGATCCTCCAATTCCAAGCCAGTCAGCGCTAAGAAAAACATAGAGGCCAATTAGAAACAATGCGACTGTTACAGTGATCCAACCTACATCATCCTATAACAGTCACAACTCGACTGGATCCTCCAATTCCAAGTTGTTCTAATACAATATGAACAAAGACATGGAAAGAAACTGACATTCATAAGGCAAGAAGTCTCAGATGTTAATACACAACCAGAATAACCAGTACTTCGTTAAAGTTTTTTACAATCGGGAGCCTTGCTCAACCATCGATCCTTTACACAATACAAAAACTGAGTTTATATACTCAGAGAAAATCGCCCAACATTGGCGTGCTCAGTCATCCAAGGCTTGGTGTCCCTTCAGCCAAATTCGGGCGGGTATTCTTTGTCAGATGCCACCTTAACTGCGCATGGCTCCTGCAAGGGGAGTAGTTGAGCCATTAAGTGCCGAGCTAGCGTGTGTAGACCTCCTCCGGCTAGTCGAGAACTCGGCATGGCTTCCCTGAAAAAATGGGTACACAAGACCCTCTCGAGCAGACCGCTTGCCAGACCCTCCATACCTCGCACTTAAATGAATGAGGAGAGGTTTCAACCACCCCTTCTTGCCCTCATTTACTCCAACGAAGACCAGGATCGAAGTCGGGTCCGATGGCAACTGGAGGTCACGACGGGCCTCTCTGTGACTGAAACCCGACACCCTCAACCCCCTTTGCGGAGCTCCTTTCTTTCCCAGGTGACCATGGGTTGTAACCCTGTGTTTACTCTCAAAGGCGCTTTCGGCGCTTTCGGGGTTCGGGGCTTCGAGATATAGGACAATGCGGAACCTTCACCCCACAAACTCCTGAATGCCGAAACGTCGACGCGACTAGATTTCGCACCACGCGTCCTCTGGATGGACGACTGATATCTTTCCCTGCACATAATATGGGCACTATCCATTGCGCTAACCTCGGCGCAACTTCGCTAACCGCGATTTCCCGCCAACCGTTGATTTGTTCCTTTGGATGAATCCTGACCACTGAAATCAGACTGCTCGCTCGCTTGATTTAAGCCCGAAACAAACTTCTTCTGTGAGCTGCGTTCGGTGCTCATCGCGCCATTTGCAGACCTGATCGCTCTTGTGCTTCGGACGAGAAATGTTACTAACATTAGGCTCCATGGGGGATAGAGTCGTCCCTGTGATCCTCTAAGGACGCATTTTGCAGTTCCAGTGCCTTGTTGTTGGGCTATGGAGTCATTTACTAAGCCGAAACAATAAAAATGAAAACAGAGAACTAAAAGGACAATATTTACAAAACACAGGAGCCGCGGAAGGCTCAGACAAAACATCTTTTAAGAAAATGCCCATTTACTGGGCCGCTGAAAAATTCTTCACCCTTCAAATCTTGCAACCTGTACGTGTTATTTGAGAAAACCTCAGAGATTTTGAAAGGCCCGATCCACAGGGCTTCAAATTTGTCGTGTTTGCCCTTATCTTGCGTAGGAGCATCCCATTTCAGCACCAGGTCTCCTATCTGGAACCCCTCCTTCTTGGCCTTCTTGTCGAACACTTGCTTGGTCATCTACTGATGGTCCTGAATTCTGATCATTACCCGCTCTCTGGCTTGCTGGACTTCTACAAGTTGATGAATCCTCCTGATCATGTCATTGGGCTCTTCTTGATAATCCTGGAAGAATTTCGCTACGGGAATAGCCAACTGAGAAGGGAGGACAACTTCTGCTCCGTAAACTAACTGGAAAGGGGAGAGGCCTATAGATCTCTTTGTGGTCACCCGATCAACCCATAGAGCGAATTTCAACTTTGAGTTCCAAGCCCTTTTATTGTCCTCCAGTAATCTTTTGATGATCCTTATTAGGCTTTTGTTGGAAGATTCTGCTAAACCATTGCCCTGGGGATAATATGGGGTGGAGTGAATCAGTTTGATCCCAAATTGTTCACAGAACTTGACTAACGGCTCAGCCTTGAAAGAGGCTGCATTATCAGTAACAATCTTCCTTGGGCAGCCGAACCTTACGATGAGGTCTTCCAAGAACCCAATGATTACCTTGTGGGAAGCACTCCTGGTGGGGATAGCTTCAATCCACTTAGTAAAGAAATCTGTGGCAGTCAGGGCAATGGCGGTCGGGATCCATGCAGTACTGCTTGGAAGCGAGGTGGATTTCTCCAATAAAATCGAAGCCCCATTGTTGGAAGGTCACAGAAACCTTCACAGGGCTTTAAAGAAGTGGGGACTTGAGTTGTTGTTTTCTTGAAAATCTTTGGCATGTAATACGGGCTCTAACTCCTCTATGACATCAACGAACAAGGTGGGCCCGATGGTACACTGACTCATGGCGAAATTTTTGTGGGTACGTGTTCTTCGGGGAATGGTGCCCTCCGAATAGGCAGCTGTGAAATTCAACCATGATCTTTTCGGCCTCTCGTGGATCCATGCATTTAAAAGCACAGAGTCTTTCCGATCTCATTGTCGATAAAGGCGTTATCGGCCTTGAGCTTCGATCTTGCTTTGTTTCTTCTGCGAGGAGCCATGCAGGGGGCGCAACTCTTCTTGAAATATATGGCATCTTATACCAAAGGACCTTCCGAGCCAACAAAGGGTTTTGTTTGAGGGGTCTACGTCCGGACAATTGATTCTGCTTTGATTCGAGCATTAGTTGATGAAACTTATCCCCAAAGCTTGTAAATTGGCCCGATAATAATCTAGCTAAACCTTGACCTTTGATCGTTGGTAGGCTTTATTTCGAGGTCAAACTCCAGAATCCTGGATATCCGCCTCCCCTCCTCCCGTCTATGTTAGGGTGAATAAGAATGTCTTTAACATTTGAGGGACGCAAGCTATGATTTTTTATTGCAGGACATAGATTATAAATGCCTTGAGGGCCTTTACCGGTGCGTAGGCCTGCTTCTCCATAACGTCATACCCGACTTTGACATCCCTCAATGCACAAATGAAGCGATAGGTTTATCTAGCCCATCCCTTGTTTGCTCTGTAATAAAACAGCGGCTAAATGAAATCCTTTAGTGTCGGGACTGATAAGCACGGGGGATTCAGTTAGAGCCTTCTTTATTTTCTCAAAGGAATTTTGTGATTGAGAGTCCACCTCACTTCATTTCCTTTCCTTAGCATGGCTGTTATAAGTTTTACCTCCTCGATGAAGTTGGAAGCAAACCTCCTCGGAAAATTAATCTTACCAAGGAAGGATTGGACCTCCTTCCTGGATCTCGTGATTGATAAGGCTTGTATTGCTTCAAATCTGCTAGGGTCAATCGACTCCTTCCGTGATACTATGTGGCCTAGTAACTTTCCCTCACATGGCGAACAAGATTTCTTGGGGTTTAATGAAATGCAAAACTCCTGCATTTCAGGAAAAACCTTCTAAGACAAACAGCAGGTGTTCTTTATCAGATTTTGAAAATGTTGTGATGTCATCCCGGATAGGCGACTCTAAATTTATCCTTTTCCCAATTAAGAAGCTATGTTCATGGCCTTGCGTTGAAGCGTTGCCCTGCATTCAGTAATCAAAAGGCATCTTGGCATGTGAATGTACTTGTGGAGTGGTAAATGTAAGTCTTTTCCACATCCTCGGGTAGAGACATAGATTTGATTGGCAACCAAAGAAACCATCGATCCTTGGACATCACGGATGCTCCACATCGCCCTACAGAATATGTTCCATCTTTGGTAAGTGGTAATTATCTTTCAAGACTCACATTGGGGTTTGAAGTCTACAGTCAATTCTCATTCTTTTTCCCTTCATTGGTACCAAGTTGTACCCACTGCAGATATCTACGATTGGTACAATGATTTGAGCTTGGTGACCTGCTTCTTCCCTCTCCATGATAGGCAACAACATATGATTGATCTATCTCAGCTTCTGCCTAAAGTAAACTTGCCTCTTCCTTTAGTGGGATTTTATGTTCGATGACAAAAGTGTCATATGTTTTGAGGTCTTCGTGGGTCGAGGCTGAGCATCTGACCAAATTCCCTCAAAGTCAATGTACGAGACCCTCTGCTCCTCCCAGCCCGGACTTATTGACAATTTGACAAACTTGGGCTCTCTGATTACTTGATATTTGCCTTGAATAGTAGCGGCGTCATCCTCAGAGATTTCCCCTTTTAATGACACATCATTTCTATCAAAGAAACGCACCAAAGGAACCGGTCCTCTTGGAATATGATTGCCGGGCAACCACACAATGTTACGCTCTGCAATCTTATTGAGGAAATTACCCAATGAGCCTTTCTTGAGGAGGCGAGTCTTGGTGGATATGCATCTCTGAAAATTCTTATTGGTCTCAAGAACTTCGATCTAGAGGTCATCTTGATACCTTCAATGTTGGCGTTGTCGGTATGGAGGGAACTGTGTTACCTACATCATGTAGAACTTGGAGACAGGGGTACTTTGAAATTGCTATGTAGCCAAAGTGCATACTTTGTGTTCTTTTCTCTTTCCGGGACAAAGAAATGTTGAATGCGAGAAGAGAATTGTCAACTGGGTCCCGCACCTCATTTACGTAGCTTCTAAATTAGGGGTGCTTGGCTTGGTGTTGTCGGTTTATTTGTTTGACTACTAACTCTGCATCTCCGAACATTGTTATTTCCTGAATTCCCATTTCCCTTGTTTCTCTTAATCCCGGGACAAGAGCTTCATGCCTACGCCACATTGTTGGTAGCTTCAAATTCTAGTTTTGTATGTGGGGATATAGTTTCACGAGCGGTGACACAAAAACACCCAGGCTCCTTCCACGGAAAAGGATTAGATCAAGAACATTTCAGTTGGGGTGATGGAGGAGAATAGAGTGATGAATGACTTCTTGAGTTTGGAGAATTTCGGGAGCATGGGTGAGTTGTAGTAAACTAGAACCTAAATCGTTATCCAGAGGCAAAATAGGATGGTTGGTGGGATTGGCCTCATCGATTATATAGGCGATTAGGCTACTGTACAGTCTTACATGCTCTCCTCCAAACAAGGGATAGTAGCATATGTGAGTCCATGCGCAAAGTTCCCCAAGTCTTTTTATGCAAGATATTGACAACAACATATCGAACTTGGGGGACGCCGACCACTACAATATCCATGATACACTTTTCATGGAGCGAGAATAAGGTCACGATCATGTCTGATAATTCCAAGACACTGAACTCTCCTGAGTCAAAGGAATAGAGGTTGTGGTAGGCTCGAGTGACTTCTAGCCTAATTCTTCCATGACAGTTTCGGGCATGAGGTTATGAAGCCCCTGAATCCATCAGCGATTTAATAGGTACCTTGTCATGTATGTTCAAGGGAAGTGTAGAGGGAGGGATGAGTCATTCACATCTTCTACCATGGGACCCTCTCTAGAATAGCTAGCGGGCTTTTCATCTTGCAAATTGATGGAGTACCAATGTGGGAAAGTCATGAGGCTTCGGATTGTAAAAGCTCGGAGAAGCATTTCTTGAACCCTTAATGTTTAATCAACTCGGTTAGGTTAGGGTATAGGAGTTGACCTTTTGAATTTCATGCTCAAATTTGAAAGAAGATGTAATCTTTGGGGTTTCTCTTATTTTGGGGGCATGAATCTGGACTATGGGGGAGAGGGGTGGGGTTGTACCTCACGTATTTATGCGCTACTTCATTAAGGAGCTTCTACATTACGGTGGTCTTCGAGGGGACATCATGTGCTAATGTGTCTTTTCTTGGATCTCAGATCATACCTGCCTTGGTTTCCACTAGTCTTGTCTCCCTTACTTAGTTCATTTAATTTGTTGTCCATGAGAGACTCCCTCGTTATGTTGATTGAGTAAGATGAGGAAAAGGAGGTGTGTATATGAAGAAATGGATTTCAGGGATCGAGGGCTCATCTATTTCCCCTTCTTCTCCCTCGGCCTCAAAATTGTTTTGAAAAGGGAGCTGAGTACACGGTCTTTTGTCTCTTCCCCTCTCTCTTGCACATTGGAGTAAAATTGTTTGGCCTCCTAAAACCTCCTTTGTTCTCCATTACGAGGGCCCTTGTATGCTTGTCTCCCCTCCACCTTCATTCTCTCCATTTCTGCTTGACCGAGACTTCACCATCTTGGTCCGTTCATCCACTTGAGAGTGAGGCATGCGATGGATAAGTTGAGGCTTCAAATCTTCCCTTTCTCTGTCTGCGTCGGCCTTGTTCCTGAGTCTATCAGCTGCTAATATGTTGGATTTCACTTCTATGGCTGCATCTTGCGTTTGAGCTAAGGAAGTGGCTCTTCTTTCTCTCAATAGAAGACATAAATCGGGGATCAAACCACTAGCATAAGAAATCTTGGTGGAGGCTTAGAGGGTTTTATTTGTGAGGGATTTTATTGTACATTTTGTGAATCTTTTGGAGAAGTCTGAGACGGACTCTCCTTCCATCTTCTTCAAAGACCAGAACTACTGTCATGTAATACATGAAATCTCTCCTATCACCCCACTTCCTTAGGAAAGCACCATCGGGGCTTCAATCCCAACAATAGATGGGGGCCAATCCTCTAAACCACTTCCTCACCTCACCATCAGGGCTACGGACAAAGACTCTCATCCAGGACATCTTCATTTTTCAATGTTGAGGTTGTCACGCATAACTATAGAAAGAAGCTAGGTGCTCTTAGCGATTCGTCTCCTTCTCTCCAGGTGAACTTGGGCATATACTTCAAGTAATCTCAGCGGGGAGGGATTCATAGGATGAGGTAGGATTAAGGGGCATATCTAGCGGCGACTATGGCGTCCATCCCTATTTAGAGAGGGATTAGCACCGACCATAGGAATGTGTGGGGGGGGAGCAGGAGGAGAAAGGAGTCCCAGCGAGAAAGGGGCTACTGGGAATGAGTAACAAAGTGGAGTGGGAAACAAAAGGGGATTTAAGGGGAAGGCTAACGAGCTCAAGTTAGTAGGTGTTTTTCTTTGTGTAGGATTGGTAAAGATAGGAGTGGGAAATTTTTTTGTGGTCCTGGGTCTATGCTAAGGTATAGCTTCAGAGGAGAGTGGAGTGACGAGGATTTCTCCCTTCAATCCCAAACCAGGTGGGTAAAACTCAGCAGGAACACTCTTAAAATTCAAGAAACGAGAAATCTCCGAAGGAGGTCTATTAAGATTAAACTGAGGAGGAGAAAATGGGTTCCTACAGAAGGAGATGGAAAAATAACTGGTTTGGTGGTGGAAGTTTCTACTTGGGTACTCCTTTTTGAGAACGACTCGGATCGATTTGAGTGTAGCTAGGCGGTGTGGTGAAACTACGTGTAATACGCCTCAGAAAGCCACAGTGTCTGGCCGGAGTTCGCCATAGTGGAATCGATCCTGATAGGTCGCCCGAGGGTGCGGTAGCAATCTTCAAAGGCTCGATGCGATGCGCCAGTCGGAGGCTCAATGTCGTTCAATCCACTAGGGAAAATTTTCAACCGTCCCGACAGCGGTGCCGAAATGTTAAGCGTTAGAAGTCACTCTGGATTGTTTGCGAGGGCTTGACCATATCGGTTTATATCCGCGATTGTTGTTTTAATGGGTGATCAAATGGGTAGAGACTTCAGGATGGAATCACTCTAGCTTAGGGACCAAGATTACGGTCTATAAAGAACAAGGAGGTCTTGATCTAACCCGATCCGGTAGATTGATTGTAAAATGCGTGGTGGAAGACTTGGTGAGGAGGTGAAAAACTACCTTGGACAACGGTTTTGTTGGTTCGCGAAGAAAACTCTAAATGCAAGATCCTCTTGGTTCGAGTTTTGGAGTAGCTGAAGAATTGTATTTGGATCCTCAATTCCAGTCATTCAGCTAAGAAAACAGGGCGATTAGAAACAATGTAGTATTCACGATTGATCCAACCCTCATCATCCCTATAACAATCACAGCTCAAGTCATTCAACGCTAAGAAAAACACAGAGGCCGATTAGAAACAATGTGACTGTTACAGTGATCCAACCTACATCATCCTATAACAATCACAACTCAACTGGATCCTCCAATTCCGAGCTGTTCTAATACAATATGAACAAAGACGTGGAAAGAAGCTGACATTCATAAGGCAAGAAGTCTCAGATGTTAATACACAACCAGAATAACGAGTGCTTTGTTAAAGTTTTTTACAATCGGGAGCCTTGCTCAACCATCGATCCTTTACACAATACAAAAATTGAGTTTATATACTCAGAGAAAATCGCCCAACATCGGCGTGCTCAGTCATCCAAGGCTTGGTGTCCCTTCAACCAAATTCGGGCGGGTATTCTTTGTCAGACGCCACCTTAACTGCGCATGGCTCCTGCAAGGGGAGTAGTTGAGCCATTAAGTACTGAGTTAGCGTGTGCAGACCTCCTCCGGCTAGTCGAGAACTCGGCATGGCTTCCCTGAAAAAATGGGTACACAGGACCCTCTCGAGCAGACCGCTTGCCCATACCTCGCACTTAAATGAATGAGGAGAGGTTTCAACCACCCCTTCTTGCCCTCATTTACTCCAGTGAAGACCGGGATCGAAGTCGGGTCTGATGGCAACTGGAGGTCATGACATGCCTCTCTGTGACTGAAACCCGACGCCCTCGACCCTCTTTGCGGAGCTCCTTTCTTTCCCAGGTGACCATGGGTTGTAACCCTGTGTTTACTCTCAAAGGCGCTTTCGACGCTTTCGGGGTTCGGGGATTCAAGATATAGGACAACGCAGAACCTTCACCCCACGAACTCCCGAATGCCAAAACGCCGACGCGACTAGATCTCGCGTCACGCGTCCTCTGGATGGACGACTGCTATCTTTCCCTGCACATAATATGGGCACTATCCATTGCGCTAACCTCGACGCAACTTCGCTAACCGCGATTTCCCGCCAACCATTGATCTGTTCCTTTGGATGAATCCTGACCACTGAAATCAGACTACTCGCTCGCTTGATTTAAGCCCGAAACATACTTCTTCTGTGAGCTACGCTCATCGCTCATCGCGCCATTTGCAAACCTGATCGCTCTTGTGCTTCGGACGAGAAATGTTACTAACACATGGAAAATACCAAATACGAGGTCACGTAAAACCTCTTTGTTTGCATATAATTCAAAAGATGATAAGAATTTTCATTTGAAATGACATCATCCCTGTTGAATACTGCTTTCATTCGAACAAAGAAGTGTAGAACATACAGAGTGTACCTCAGAATGTGGGATGTAGAATCCTGTCTCACAAGTTGTGAGAAAAGCCAAGAAAAATCCTAGTAGGGCTCAGATAACAAGGATATTTCAATATGAGTTGTATTGGTTGGCATTGCATAAAATGGTGGTAGGAAGTCCTTCGACAAGTTCACTCTATCACCTTGTGCATCCAAAAAAGAGTTAGCATCTGGAAGCCTGAGAACTTTGTTTCGAGTGGGGAGTCGCATCATTTTCCTGAATACATTTGGAGTTAACAGAACAAGATTCCTCCCTTGAGCAACAATTTGAATCATTCTGCATCTTGAGTCAAATCTACTTTCACACTAGGAAACTAATTCTATGAAATCAAAAGCTTTGAGCATGCAACCAGCCTTAGCTAGACATATGAATTAGCACATGCCTTTGTGATAATTATTTGACCAAGAAAACTTACTACACATATGAAAGAAATGAATTTTTGTGGGTTTCTCTGGAAAAATATGGGATGTGGGATACGTTTGAGCATGATATCTTTGTGGAAGCCAAAAGAGAGTAGGGTTTAGGGTGGCTCCCAAAAACATATTTTTGAAAGAATCACTTTGATCTAATTTAAAAAAGGGGGTCATCTTTCTCTTCAAAGTTTGTACTTAAGAAAAGTTGTTTCAACAAAGTTATTCAACCAACATTGTCTTGTTAGATATCTAACAAAGACACTATTCAAATAATGCAAAAGGGATTTCTTGGGGCATTTACTAGTTTGAAGGTGTCCAAAAAACATATTCCTTCACATAATGAAGCCTCTAAGATATTTGGAAGTTGAAAAATGGAAAGAAAAAAAAACTAAATGATATTTAAGGAATTGTTAGAGAAACATATTAAAGATTTATTGGTTGTAGTCCCATAGTGGAAATACCAACTTTTTTTCCCAAGGAAAACCTTGTGGGGAAACCTGAGGTATACTTCTCCACATTTGTGGATGCCATCCCTAGTAAACTCATTGATGTAGAGTAGTGCCCCTCCTTGAGGGGTTTTGAACCGAGCACATGCTGACATGGAACTAGACAAATGTCCAACAACATTATTAATGACCAATTGAGCTAACCCCTTTGCCTAGATATCCAACAACTTATGTTTTACATCAATTCATTTTTTAAGCATTGGTGAGAGCCTCCCAAGACTATGCATCAACAAGTGGTTTCTTTTACTTCCAACTCAGACCTAATGACATTTAACAAGGAATTGAGAATATCTTCAAGATGTTAATAGTTTCCTAGAACTCTCTCTCTCTCCAAGACAGATAATCACAAGGAAAAAATGATCAATACATATGTCTAACATTCAACGTACCAACTATATAATGTGTTTGAACTTCATCAATACAAACTTTTATCAATTATAAACTTGATGAAAACCTTATAAAGTTATTATTTTATAGGGATCATGTATTATTTATTTTTAACAAAATGAATATATTGATATCACTATTAATGATAATATTAGTAACACTATGTTCAAATACTAAAATTAATTAGAATTTTGTGAGGAAAATTTTAATTTTTTTTTCAGGTTACATTGCTCACAACAAGGCTCCAAACCATTAAAACAACATATTTGATAAGATCTCAAAATGTCACTTACATGAATTAATCCTGGGTGGGGAGGATAACAATCATTCCTCCTAACCATCTAAGCTAAACCCAATCAAGAAGAAAGCTTTTAATTTATGTAAAATGAAGTGGATTTATTTTATTAAATTTTCAATATTTTAATAAAATTAATAGAAATGTTTTTTTAAATTAAAAAATAATTTTTTTTATTATAAATTTAAATAAATTTGTTTTATTAAATTTTTAATTTTTTAATAAATTAAAAAAAAACTTTCCTTTTAATTTTAGAAAATTAAAGAAAAATCCCCTTAGTATCTACTCAACCCTTTAATTTTTTTTTCAAATAAATAAAAAATATTTTTGGAGCTTTATTGTTTTTAAAATAGGATATATATATAATTTTAGAAAATTTTGAATCCTCTTAGCATAAACTCTTAATTGTTTTGAAAAATAAGGATTAGAGTTGAGTAGTTATTCAATAAGGGAGAGGTTAGAGAGAAGATTTTTTTAAGGAAATAAGGGAGAGAGAGATAGAGAGAAGATTTTCTTAAGGAAAAATTCATTGCTAAATTTAATTGTTTTTAAAAAGGGGATTATAGATGAGTAATCGCTCAGAGAGAGAGGGGTGAGTGGTTGTTCAAAGAGAGTGAGAGGGTTGAGCGGTCACTCATAGAGAGGTAGAGTTGAGTGGTTGATATGAGAGAGAGAGAGTTACGTCAATGGGTTCAAGAGAGAGAGTTACGTCAATGGGTTCAAGAGAGAGAGCTCTACATCGACAGGTTCACTAGTGATCCCATCCACGAGAGAGAGAGAGAGAGAGAGAGAGAGAGAGAGATTTGGTGCCAACAAATGCCTCGATCAAATCCCCTNAGAGAGAGAGACAGAGATTTGGTGCCAACAAATGCCTCGATCAAATCCCCTTGGATTATATGCACTCATCTACACCAATGGTTTGATCCCATCCACGGATGTGGAGAGAGAGAGAGAGAAAGAGAGAGTGTTCAACCAATTTTTCTAATGTTGTTGGGCATTTGGCTAGTTCATTGCCAAAAAGTACCCAGATCAAATCCCCTTGGATTAGATGCACTAGTTTATGTCAAAGGGTCACTACGAATCACATCCACAAATGTGGGGAATATCCCTTAAGTTTCCTAGTGAAGTTTTCCTTGGAAAACATTACGAGAAGAATGCCATCAACCTTATTAAAAAAAGTTATGAAGTTGAGGCAAGTAATCACTCATGATGCTACCCCCTTCAACCCCCTTATGTAAGGGAGGATCCCCATAACCTACCCACATAAATAGGTCAAAGTGGGGAGGCCATCTACCACTTACTTCTACCATCCCAAATTTTAATTTTAAAAAAATAAAATAAATAAACAATCTAAGTTCAACATTTATTTTATTTTATTTTTTGTTTCTATATGCAAAATTTATAAAATATCTACAATTCATCATTTAACAAGATAATAAACAAGTTTTTTAACAAAAATCAAATTTGTTTATCCTCTCCATTATCCATAACTATAAATAAAGTTCTACATAAATAAATAATGATTCAATAAAAAAAACATTAAATTTTTGAATTTATAACAAGAGTGTTGTTATAACCCTTCTATCTATAATATAATATAGGTTAAAAATCAACTAAAAATATGATGTTATATCCCTTCTATCTATAATATAATATAGGTTAAAAATCAACTAAAAATATGTGGTAACATTATATCACATTTTTAATTAGAATGACTAAATTTTAACCATATTTTAATTAAAAAATAATTTTTATTATATTTAATAAAGAAATAAATATACATAATTAAAAAACAATTTTTACTTTTATATTTATTTTTGAATTTTTTCTATTAAAAATTATATCACATTTTTAATTAGAATAATTAAATTTTAACCATATTTTAATTAAAAAATATTTTTTTATTATATTTAATAAGAAAATAAATATATATAATTAAAAAACAATTTTTACTTTTATATTTATTTTTGAATTTTTTATTTTAAAAATAAAAGGTTTTTTGAATTTTTTATTTTAAAAATAAAAGGTTTTGACTTGAAAGATTTCGTTCTAACATAAAGTTCATAACATGATACAAAACCTCTTGATTTCAACTTAATCCATTTTATTATGAAAATAAAAAAAATATTCAACCTTACACCTCCCCAAAAATAATCTTACCAATTCACTGTGAAATAATCTCCTAAAACTAGGGAACGTAATACAAAACCTCTTGATTTCAACTTAATCCATTTTATCATGAGAATAAAAAAAATATTCAACCTTACACCTCCCCAAAAATAATCTTACCAATTCACTGTGAAATAATCTCCTAAAACCAGGGAATAGCTCTTAGAGCCATGTAAAAACTGAAATTTTGTACTTTTAATATCATAATTAAAAAATAAATATTACGAAAGCAATTAACAAAATATTACGAAAGCCCTTTTCCAGTGGAAAGAGAATTTTACTTTGGAGAGAAGCAAGTGAAGGATTTATTCCCATTATTTTCTCAAGGTGGTTTTAAATGCCTTTATGGCTTTTCCTTGTCAAATCTTGTGCACATTGGGATTGGAGCTTTTTTGTTTGATTTTTGTTTTTTTCAAACATCTTGTGCAAAGTCTGCTCATGTATATATTATGTAAGGGTGAATATATTAAATTTTTTTCAAAATAGCACTGAATGCAATACATATCATAAAGAAAATACATAATCAATAAAGCTTTAAATGGCCTTTAAAATCTAGAGTCTGAAAAACATGCTACAAGCATCTCCTTTTCCCTATTGTCGTCTTCTTCAAATTTCCCAAGCTGATTTTGCAATCCCAATCTACTCTATCCAATCTACTTTGATGGGGCCATGCATGAGGTAACTTGGCCTCTTATATCAACAAAGTGCTCTTTCAACCTACGACCCCCTTTTATGCATTTCTAACAATATTTGCAATAAATCTCGTCATCAACAAAATCAGCGTGGATCCATACAGACTCTTTGACTCTTGGGGCCGTGGTAAAATTTCAATCTGCAAATTCAAATACGGAACATTGCAAACTTTATMTTAAATTCTTAATATGCTAAGTTCATACTTCAAACTAGTAGAAGGCTGAAACCTTGAAATTACAAAACTTTATATTATATAGACAGATTTCAGATATGCAATTTAAAGAGAGGAAAAAATAGGGACAGATTTATCATTTAACTGTTCAATGTTATTAACATACTTGGTTGGGACAGATCATTGTGCTTCAAGGTTGCTCCAAAACTCCAAATGCTCAATGAGAGAGGTGTGAGGAAAATAGAGGGTGCGAGGGTGCAGGCTTGGGGTGGCGAAAGGTTTTTTTTTTATAGCTTTTTGGTAGGGTTTAGGAATTACTTTGAATTTTCCATGTTGAGTCTGCCACGGGGTCCAGTACCTACTCGGTTGAGTAGGTATGGACTCGGCCGAGTAGGGCCGGTTTGGTACTGAACCAGCCGAATCATGCTTTGACTTGGCTGGTTTGGTACCAAAGCAACCCTCTGAACTGAGTGCTTGGCCGAGTCAGTACGGTGGCTGGTCAACTAGTTGACTCGTACAGATTTTTAAAATTTTGCTTACTCTAATGTGTACACATCTTATTTCTTGATTTTTGTGTGCTTGTTCTTGTGAAATCTCTTGGTTGTTTAGCACTTTTATACTGAAAGGTGGACCATAAACCCAATCAAGCATGGGTCAACATGAATAGATTGAAAGTAGCAGAAAATCAAGCGCTTCTTCTGAATACGGTTTAACAATCAAACATTTTATTTCTCTTGAGTTTTGTTTGTTTGTGCTTGTGCAATCCCTTGGTTGTTTAGCACTTTTATACTGCAAGGTAGACCATAAACCCAATCAAGCATGGGTTAACAGTAATAGAGTGACGTAGCAGAAAACCAAGCGCTTCTGCTGCATACGGTTGAACAATCAAACATTTTTGTTGTTCACTATTTCTGGAAGAAAGTGTGAATATATTTTTCTCTACAGTGAGAAATTAAAGCAATAAGATATATACTGAAGAGAAGGGGAAATGGTGACAACCTCTACAGGTTCAAAACACAGCCATCTCTATATTTATATCCAAACTATCCGAACTCAGTAGGGGATAAATGAAAGGAAAAGTATATTAAAAAAAAATGGAAAATATTTTACCAGAGATTTTGCTTCATATCTAGATTGTGTTACATTGATGACATAACCTCAAAATAAATGATGAAAGTTTAAAGTCAATAATGTTCCCCAGAATGTTTAAGGTTTTCCTGGTTGAATATAATGTTTTGTTTTCTTAGGAAGGAAGCATCATAAATAGCCACTCAAATTCAAAAACCTTGAAGAATTAATTATTAGTTATTGACTCCCCTGTCTTAGGGTTATAACCCCAGAGTTCATAACATGTTAAACTGTATGGTGATAGAGATCATGCAAGCAGACACAAATCAAAACACTTACCACAAAGACAAAATATTAGCTCATAAACATGAGTATAAAAGGCGGCTTTAAACCACTATAAACCAGGAGTTTAGCAGATTGCAAATTTGGTTTACACCACTGGAGATATGAAAGCTGTAAGAGAATATGTCACGACAGAGAAAACATAAGATTATAACAATAAAAACAGGAGAATAAGCCTTTATCCTTGAAGGAGATTGCAATCAAGCTCTAGAGCCATGTGGCTGCCCTTACCATCACAATCTTGCATCTTAGCCTCCGGCCTCAGTTGGAGCAGTCGAAAGGTTGAGAACTGTGGAGCAGTCAGCCACCATCACAATATAAAGGTCCAACAGATGGGATAGTGTAGCACCTTCTTCCTCCATACTTTTCTCTATCTCATGCTGCCATTCCTCTAGTCATTTTCGCACCAGTCTGGGTATGGTTATTGCAAGTCCCTGAATAAATTGCATGAATTATCCAGGAAACAGCCATGCTCAATGCATCTTGAAATCTTCTTATGGCACCTAAAGAATAGATGGCATGGTTCTAGGCAATTGGTAATCAAGCTCTGTCGCCAGAATGACAACTATGGTATTCTCTCTCATTCTGCAACTGTTCAATGTAATGCTTTTCAGCAATTGCTTTCTTCTAAAAATGCATTCTTATGATGCACTTCCATGAGTTTGCACCTCTCCGATTTAAAGGCAATTTTGTGGAGGGGTGAATTTAGGTGACAACACCTCCCTTGCTTGCTAAAATATCATATGCAGGGGCTGGGTGTCGGCCAGCTCAAATATCATAATGAGCCATGCAATAACAGATATTAATGATTTTTCATTGCAAGAATATGTTCTGGACAATGATAAGATGGTGGTTAATTTGAAATGATGGCATTTATTCATTGGATTAATGCCCTTCCTTGTCCAAGTAGAATCTAAACATTTGTAAATATAAACAAAAAGGACTGATAAATTGAGAAGCTTTTGATACAAACTTTCCTGCTATCTTGGGTTAATCCATATTGAAGGTATTATTTATAGTCCATAATGAAGGTATTGTTTGATCGCAGACAAAGTACGACAACAACTATCTAGCTCTTCCAACCTGTGCAACTGATCAAATCCAGTCAACTGGAGAAATGTTGTAGAGCTACCTACCCGGAAATCCTCTACAATGCCCTTCCAGATATCTTTTAAATCTATATATACAAATGATGTATAACGTGAAGTTTAATTATTATCTCACACAATGATTAATCAATGTAGGTCAATAGTTCAGCATACAAAACCATGCCACCTTGTAATCCCAACCAATTAATTAGAGAAAAATTACGTTGGCCCAGATTGCATACTCGAGGAAAGTAACATGCCAAGGTTTGGTGTTATGGAAGCATTATTTAGTTTATCCTTTCAGATAGCATCACCAATAATTGCCACAAGAACACACTCCATCCTTGAAATTATGAAAACGGTTTGCATCCCTCACAATGATTTCTCGCTTGAAAATCTTTGAGATGAAGTTAATCGCACTGTGGCAGTCACCACACACACGGAGGTTCTTTGTAATACGTATAGGTGTTCCAGGGATTGTGTTAATAAGACCAAAAGCAATGGCCAGCTTCTCACTGTGGCAGCCAAGCATGGATTCCTTCTCCTCCTCTTCCACATCACGAAGAACAAAGTCGGTATCAGGCACATACCCTGTCACTTTCATTTGCCAAGCTATGTTCTCTAACATTGCATAGATTTCATTGGATTGAGGGTGTGATCTATCTCCAACGAGAAATGTATGAACAATGTTCTTAACCTCGATCCAGCTGCAACCTGGATTCTTTTTCAATCCACTGTCTTTGAGCATCGCTCTAACTTTTGCCACATCATCCCACCTTCCAGATGCAGCATAGATGTTTGAAAGCAATACATAGTTTCCATCATTTTTAGGCTCCATCTCAAGAAGACGTTCTGCCACGCACTCAGCTAGCTCAATATTGGAATGAATCCTGCAGGCACCAAGCAAGGCCCCCCACACAACAGCATCAGGTTCTAAAGGTATATTTTCAATAAAATGCCAGGCTTCATCCACATGCCCGGCTCGGCCAATAAGGTCAACCATGCAAGCATAGTGCTCAAGACTTGGGGTTATGCAGTAATCTCTACTCATGCAATTGAAATATTTCCAGCCCTCATCCACAAGACCCGCATGACTACATGAAGATAGAATGCCAACAAAAGTGATATGGTTTGGTTTCAAGCCTGTTCCTTGCATTTCAGAAAAAAGTACAAGAGCATCATTGCCATGCCCGTGCATTCCATATGCTGCAATCATTGCATTCCAAGACACCACATCTCTTGTTGGCATGTTATCAAAAAGTTGCCGCGCAATCTGTAAGTTTCCACACTTGGCATACATGGTCATAAGCGCAGTCTGCACAGAAACATCTGGATCCAATCCACTTTGAATGGCATAGTGATGGATCCGCATGCCTTGTTGAAGAGCAGTTAAATGGGCGCATGCAGGCAGCACGCTCACCAGGGTCACCGAGTCAGGATTCACAGTTGACAGTCGCATTTCATGAAAATGAACCAAGGCCTCGTTCAGGTATCCATTCTGCACATACCCTGCAATCATTGCATTCCATGAGACCAAATCCCTCTTAGGCATCCTATCAAACAAATGCCGTGCAGTTTCTATGCTGCTACATTTGCAATACATATCAATGAGAGCGTTTGTCACAAAAACATTAGACTCAAATCCATTTTTAACAATGTAATTATGTACCTCCTTGCCGTGGTATAGAATTTCCAAGGAGGCACACACAGGAAGAAAACTCACCACTGTGCACGGGTCTGGCTTCAAACCTTGCAGTTGCATTTGTCGAAAGAGATTCAAAGACTCATCGACATGGCCATTCTGAACATAGCCTCCAATCAACGAATTCCATAACACCAGAGCCCTCTGAGAGACTCCCTCAAACACAACGTGGGCAATCTTCAGACTCCCACATTTTGCATACATGGATATGAGTGCACTCCCAACAAAAGCATCCACCTCAATTCCAGTTCTAATTATGTAATCGTGGATGGACTTGACTTGTTGCAGAGCTGCTAAATGTGTACATGCCGGAAGAACACTCACTATAGTGACAGAATTGAGCTTCACTCCTGACATCTGCATCTGCCGAAAGAGCGCCAAGGCCTCACTGTCCTGCCCGTTCAGGGCATACCCTGCAATCATGGCATTCCACGAGACTACATCTCTCTCAGACATTTTGTCAAACACTTGGCGTGCATCCTCTGTGCTCTTACATTTCGCATACATATCAATAAGGGCAGTGCCCACAAAAACATCAGACTCAAATCCATTTTTCATTACGTGATAATGAATCTCCCTGCCCTCTTGCAGAGCTGATAGTCCAGCACATGCCTTGAGCACAAAAGGGAAAGTGAAATTGTCTGACTGCATGCCTTCCTGTTGCATTTGATAATGCAGTTCAAGGGCTTCCTTATAGTGTCCATTATCGGTATAACCCTTGATCATCACATTCCATAGCTTCAAATTTCGTTTTGATAATTTGTCAAACACTTTGCGCGCATCCACAGTGCTGTGGCAAATAAAATACATCATTGCGAGTTTGGTTGCGAGGAAAATGTTTTGATCAAGTCCATTTAAAAGCATGTCAGCATGGACTTGCTTACCTTGTACCACTGCCCTGTCGTTTGTACAGGTTTGCAAGAGAGCAGCATAGTATACATCAGGATCATCCAGTGGGGTGACAACTGGGTTGTGATGTAAATTGTCCAACGTTTCCTGAGGATGGATTTCTTTGATATTGCTATTGGCACCATTCTTAAGTTGTGGTTTCCAGTTGGGTTTTGTATGAAGAGAAGGATGGGAATGAAAGAAGGGACGAGTACGATGAAAATGAAAATGAGCCATGGAATGACTGTAATATAATGTATTACCCTTAACAAATCCATCTGAGCACGAAAAATCTAAATGGAATGACACTTGCCCATCATGTGAAAGCAACATAT
>SNQJ01S0035390.1:110976-152154 GCA_010110895.2 Picea sitchensis | reverse complement strand
AAGATGAAATTTAAAAAATCGAAAGAGGTTTTTGTTCATAATGGGATGAAGAACAAAACTCTCTCCCAGGTTTTTCAAAGGTGCCACCAGTTGGGAGAACTGAGGATGTCTTTCATCCTCATGTTTTGGATTTCTGGTTTTTCCTGTTACAGTCCCGATTTTGCGAAAGCTGTTTCAGCGAGGTGGAATCGAAATTTGAGAAACTAAAGGAGGTGTTTTCTCTAGACAGGATAATATAAAATAAAATCCTTCTTGTTTTTCACAGGCATCACTGATTGGGAAAAATCAATGACTGAGCGTACCCCTATTTTCAGCAAATTCGGCCAAATTTGCAGTTCCGGATTTTTGGGGATTTTATGCTATTCTTGGCCGAGGTGGTTGAATCTGACCTTCTGAGCCTGGGGAGAGTCTTTTTTATAAATTGTAGTGATTTGAATGTGTAAAATTGGGGTTGATCATTGCACCCAGAAAGGTTGTTCTCTATAAGTTTTTAGATCCACCAGTAATACAAAGGAATTGGTGCACAGGATTCTTGCGTCTGGACATTGGTGATGTTTTTCTTGCTATGTTAATGTTTTCTTACTCTGTTATCACCTTGTTTTATAATTCCAACTATTAAAAGGAAGTTAAAGAACATAGTTTACCTCGGGTACTCTGTATCTGGCCTTTTATCAGTCTACATGTTATTCTTTTGATTTTGAGTTAAAAAAATTCTCGAATGCTTCTTTACTTAAATGAACCTCTCACCTGTTCTATCTTTCCATCAAATTTTATCTTAATTGATACACTATATTGGCTATATCACCCTATGAATAATCCCTTTAAAAGTAGTTTATCTTACTTTAAGTTTTGACACAGACCCCATAGCCCAATGGGATTCTAAAGCAATCATTCAGCCAAACACCTCAAATAAAAAACAAACCCTGTTCTGCATAACTAGCCTAATATCCTATTTAAAACAAATCTAAATTTGACAGAGAGATCCCTCTCTGAGTATCGGAGGGCTAGATCCCTGACTCAAAGCGGTTTTGATGTTGCCTCTGTGACTGCCTCCACAGCCTTGGGCAAATTACAGAGTGCTAACAAGATGAATGAATTAACTAGTTAGATCTGGTATTTCACATGCATGAATAGAATGATTTCTATAATCAAATTTTATACTAAATAAATAAATATTACAAGATACAACCGCATATTTCCACTCATTCCCAAGTTGCAAACACCTGGGTATTTCAACCACCCATAGATTTATCTCGAGTGAGACTACGCAGTA
Source organism: Picea sitchensis (assembly GCA_010110895.2). NCBI lineage: Eukaryota > Viridiplantae > Streptophyta > Pinopsida > Pinales > Pinaceae > Picea > Picea sitchensis. Next base: position 150,881 of record SNQJ01S0035390.1, on the reverse strand, counting down.
CACTCTGTGTGTTGCGTTGCCTTCTGGTCTACCAGAGGGGCCAATAGTTTTAGAGGTATTTTTTGGGATCTTATTAAATCTGAATCCAATCTATGATAGTAAGGTATCCTAAGTAGAATAGTAGAGAAAAACCAACTCAACCCTTGGGGGATGCCAAGTCCCCAAATCCTAGCTAGTGAAGGTGTGAGAGACAATTATGGTAACCCACACATAACAACCCTTACTAGTGCAAGTACCCTCATGAATATGAGAACCCTCCTAAGGAACTAGAATAGAGGTTTGACATATTCCTTAGGTACCACAAGTACTTCCCACCTATAGTCACCTTTGTATATATCCTAGGAAAGTCCATTCTGGCTACCACTTCACAATTGATGACCAAGTGGAAAAATCATGGGTCGGGACCACATACATGGGCAAGGAAACTAAGCTTGAAGATTCAGTAAGCATTACCTCATAGAGAGGTATGGCACTTCTAAAAATCTTGTATACATAGTAGTCCAACGAACACCAAAACAAGCGAAGAGGGGATAACACCCCACTTGTTCTAGTGCGACCTCATGATTGACTCCTATGTTAGAGGAGATTTCCCAACAAATGCTCATTACTACTAATATATGTTAGCACTCACTAGTGATTCCTAGTTTCAGTTTTACAATCTTGGATAATTTACTCTCCAACCTTGCACCAAGGCCCTAAATCCTAATCTAATGTTGGTTTACTAGAAAGAAAAGACTCTAATGAATTTTAAATTAAGCATTTTTATTTTAAATTAAGTGTTTTTCTCCAAACAAGACACTCAAATGCTCTACCCTATTGCACTTATAAGTTGGAAAAATATTCTTATACCAATAAAGAAAATGAAATGCAACTCAAAGAAACAAAACATAAATTTAAGGGCCATATGATATTGGTAGTGATGCAAATAAGCACACCCCAATGTCTATACATGAAGCAAAACCTAAAACTTAGATAAAAATATAACAATTCAAAGTTTCCAATCACGCACAATTTGAATGTAAATGGATCCATCACACACTACTAGATCTTAAAAGCATGTTGTAGGTGCCTCCCAAGTCATTGCTTGATAGGCAACAAACTCAAACAAGAAAGCAAGATGAAAACAAATCACTCAATTCCTCAAATTCACCAAGGAAATTAAATAAAAATAAGAGGCTTAACCAAAGGTCAAAGCAATTCCAACAAATCACTGACAGAGCCATAAACCTATCCCAAACACAAATATAAGAGTGAAACAACTCAAAAACCCCAAAAAAACACCTATAGGAGGCAATCATGACTTGCCAATAATGCAAAGCATAACCAATAAGGAGGCGTTTTCAAACTCCTAGTGCAACAACACGTGATCGATCAACCTAGTTTTCAAAGGCTAGGCACAACCATGAAGGAAAATTAGGAAAAATCATAGATCTAACAGATATGAGGGATCTAACCACCCAGTAAGTGATGAGGAAGGTATATAGCTACAAACAACTTTTAGAGATGGAAAAGAGTATGGAAATTCCAAAACTAAAGAAGAATCAAAGATCCTTTCGTGATGGAGACGTCAATTCTGTTGTGGAGAAATACCCCCTATGGATAGGTGAGTACTCCCTTGGATCTACTTGTGATCCAAGATAGACTACATGATAGACAATAACAAAGTATTCCACTAGATATATTATATTTGATCCTATATTTTCTATGAGACAGAAGTAATATTTTCAAACATAATTCCCCGATGGTTTTCCTTGCGTATTAGTGGATGATGTAGCTCCAAATATCCAACTCTAGCTCCTGCAATCTTCTTCCTATACACAATACTAAAACAAATACCAATCCCAAGCCTCATCAAACAATAGGAATGTTAAAGCTAGTTTAGATCTAACCTGGTCTACTCAAGGAAAGAATAGATCTACCATTTATGATTGAATACATAAACAATGGAAGGGGAAAACCATGCAGATCTATATTGATAAGTGGAGAAAATGATAAATCAATCAATTATTACCTTGAGTCTTGATTGAGGCCTCTCCTAGTTCCTTTCCCCAACTCCTCCTTGGCCCTCAAAATCAAGGCAAACTCATATTTGAAGGTTGAAGGCTTCTTGAATCTCTTCTAAAACTCCACAACATAAGTCTATTATGAATTCTTCCTCCCTTCTACCCTTGGAAATCCTTCCTTTTATAGATTGATGAAGGAGGCTAGGGGGTGCTTCTAGATCTCTAGAAATCAGTGAAATCTAAATCTAGTATGAGTTCCTAATCTCATATCATTAGATAAACAACTCACCTAGTGTTGGTCTCTTCATAACTCATCAAATATAGAAGGTTACAAGGGCAGTTGTGGGCTTCCAGCAATGCATATTGTGACCAGTCGCGTATTTCCAGTGGTGTAGCACGAGACCAGTAGCACCTTGCTAAATAAGTAGGATGCGACCTCCCTCAAAATAAGTGAAATACAAGGTAGAAGGGTGTATCTCAACCTGACAACATCGGTAGGTCCTCCATGTGCCTCTAGGGTGAAAAATAGAGTTATAACAATGGCGACATCCACATCATGCTTGGGGTTGTTATACGAATCCAAGAAATCTTGTTTGTGGAACCATAATTATATCACAAATATTTCACCAAGCCCATAGTTGATATGCATTATAGTTATCAATCCTTTGTATAGAGTTGAGACCTCAAGTTTCAACACTTAGCCATATTTTACATGCATTTTCCATTGATATGGATTTTATATTATAGCTCAATGCCAATACTTTTCCCTTTCATCAATAGTTCTAGGATAGAAAATGACACACACACAATATTTCATCAATGAATCATGTTAATCATTTATTGTGTGGGAACCACATCAAATGTAAGTAGAGATAGATACAACTAAATAATAAACCAATATACCATCATCAATCAACCAAACCATATTACCATTGCATATGAAATCACGCAATATATTTGTGGAGATCCTATATACAATCAAAGTGAAATCACAACTATATATAATAATCATTGTAACAATCATGATACAACATAGAATAATCACAACCATAAAAATATGTGAGAAGAAGAGATACACTAAAGACAATTTGGACAAACCATCACCATAAATAGAATTTCCATAACCAAAAATTGCTTATCATTCCAATGCACACTATCAAGTGGGTCCATTAGTAGACTTTTCAAAAGATCATTGGTGAGAAAATTCAAACAATAGTGAGGTCATGTAATTAGGGTAATATCACTATTCAAATGATAATCAAGCATAGGAATTGTTTCAAAACTTTATGACCATATCTAGGTTGACCACATAATATGTCAACACTTCCTATATGCCTCAATGAACCATCAAGGGCTCTTTGAAAAATCGAAGGGTCATATCTTTCTATATGCCTTAATGAACCATCGGGGATTTGTTAAAGATCAAAAGGTCACATATTTTGAAATTCCTTGATGAACCATTGGGGCTCTTTGAAATATCTAAGGAACACATCTTTCGATATGCTTCAATAAACCATCAAGACTCTTCAAAATATCAAGACTTGAACATCAAAAGCCTAACTACCCACCATTCATAGTTATAACTTTGAATGTAACAAAGTGGTCTATAATCAATGCAAAACGTGTAGGCTTCAAATATCCTTCAGAGACTCGAAGGCCCTACTTCATATTGGTACTTTTACTACAACCACACCAATATGAATAATTATTCAAATTGATTTATGGTCATTTCCATCTATCTTTGAATTCAACACATAAATCCTTCGACATAGCATGCTTTCGAACATAAATTCACTCAGGGAGTTCAAATTGTAAGGGTTCACGACCTATCAATGTAATCATCAGACGACATAAACTTTATGCATAAGGATTAATTATATCTAGATAAACATTAAGGAGATCTAAATTATAAGGCATGTATACAATGTAGATATCATTATATAGTATCATACATTCATGAATTCATGAATTCTATTGTAAAATTAATGCATAAGAAATCACATTTTAACTTTAGAACTATAAGAAAGAATCAATACAACAAATCACATCAGAGATGGAAAATCTATCTTATGAATAAGCTAGTCCAAGGAAGATAGATTTTGGAGACCGATTTTCCACCCAACCATAGGAAATTCTCTATCGATTCCATCCCTAAGGACACTCACCCAACCCAATTTATCTTAAGCTCAACTAATTTGATCAAAAGAAAACTATATAGAAAACCTTAGAGCCATCCTAGTCATGGCCCTCCTCTCTACTACCCCACACAACACTAGGAATATACCCTTTCTCTACTCAACAATCCCTCAGGCATACTAGAATTCCTTTCGTTTCTCTTGTCAGTAGTCCCTAAATCAATCATTCTCCCTCTTTGTGTTCTCGGCCTGTGTATAAGGATTCCACTTTATTGTCTATCTTCGTGATCAACCAAGCATAGTCATCACTTGGCTCTTGAGCACTCAATGAAAAACAATATATAGGGAATGTGAATGTATTTCTACCAACCCAAACTCTATACTCCTCCATAATCTTCCATCTCCATTCTCAATCTCATAGACTCTTCTTCCTCGACTCTATTTGATCTTCTATGAGTTTGAAACATAGTTTATAGAATAAGAAAGAAGATCCAGAACTCAAAAATGTGTCGGTATGGATAATGGCTCCACTAGGTATTGAAGATGAATGCAAATGTGACAACCCGTTCCTAACCTAGGAATGTATGAGTGAATGTTGAATTATATAGGATCGAATTGAATGTAAAAGTAAGTCAACATATTGGGTCAATTCAAACTTGCATGGGGAGAGAGAACATGAAAAGAGATGCTTTGAATTCCTAAGAGGATGGAGTGTCATGCATTCCTTGTAACTTGTACTCAAGGATCATGCTCTCATAACTATGGAAGGTGAAATTCCCCACCAGCCACCACTTGCATACAATGATTGGTGGTTGGGGATTTTAATAAGGAACATGTTGAAAAGATTAAATCTAGAAGACTTATGATTATTTGTCATCCTATTGGTCCCCCTTGTTGATATTATGGTAGCTGCGGGAGGTATTTACCTCCACGTGTAAACTTGACGAGAATGGAATATTTCGGGAAGCAAGAAGAAACCCTAATGAGTTAGCTAATAACCCTAGAAGACATGTCGGCTCAAGTGACAAGAAGATAACTTGTATTAGGTTATTAGCCTCCAAGAGAAGAAGTCAACCAGAAGAAATAATATATATTGAACAAACAGACACCCAGAATGAGAAGTCGGCCCAGGAAGTTAGCCAGAATTACTATAAATATAGGAGGCCAGTATTCATTCTGACAAACAGTCTCAGAATTGTAGAGAAGCACTTGTGTGCACTACAGTGCCCAATTTTGTGCGCAAGTTTGGAGGAGAGTTTCCATTGTAGCAGTTGCAACTAGCAGATCACATTTGGCTTGGACTATATCTTGCTTAGGGTTTGGACTATCTGATTGTTTGGCTATCTAGCCTAGGGTTTGCTTCCGGAGTGATTCTCTATCAAGGTTAAGGTGCTCGGAGGGTGGATTCGGCCTATGGTTGGGTGACAATAGTGATATTATCAATGGTAAAATGATCACATTCATTCATATTCTAACAGTTTATGGGCCCACATCTCCTTCATTAGGTCTAACCATTGGAAGGAAACATACCTGTAAGGATATTAAGCCCATTGAAGAACTGTCACTGGGGTTTCTAGCAGGAGAAGTCACCATAGCATTGTCGCTAGGGTTACTAGCAAGTGCAGTTGTAGAAACCCTAATCCTCTCATTCAGGCACCTTAAGTGAATGGATTGACCTAATTTCCAGATAGATCGGTGCACCCTAGCCTAGCACATCTCCTGGTACTCTCAACAAGCCAAGACATCAAGTTTGAGTTTTTGGTCAAATCTAAGGTTGACCAAGTCAAAGCAGCCATGACTTACTCTATGAAGTCAGAAAACAAGTTAGACGGAGCTTCTAACTTCAGAGCGTGGAAGACAAGGATTGACCTCATCCTTGCCAAGAATAAAGTGTTGGATATTGTGAAAGGAAATATCGTGGAACCATAGTTTGAAGAAGGAAAAGAGAAGGAACCACAGAACATTGCAATTATGGAAAAGTTCAAATATGGTGACATCAATTCCATGAGTATCATAGTGGACTCTATAAAAGGCCACTTGATACCCTACATCTCCCATCTTGAATCATCAAAGAAGATGTATGATTCCTTAACAAACCTCTTCTTAGTCAGAAACATTGGAAAAATAATGAGTCTAAAGAATGAGCTTCGTGACATGAAGATGAATGATGATGACAACATAGCATCATACTTTGTGAGGATCTCCCAGTTAAGAGATCAACTACAAGCTATTTAAGAGATCATTTTAGAAAAGGAATTGGTAAACATAGTACTCAATGGTCTTCCCAAGACGTGGGATACATTTTTCGCAAGCATGAACCCAAGAAAGGAGTATCCTACATTTGAAGAACTTTGGACTTGATGTGCTCAAGAATAATCCAGGATCAGTGAAAAAGAGAAACCCCAAAAGAAGTACGATGATCAAGCCTTCATAGAAATATTCAAGAACTTCAGGAACAAAAGGAAGTTTGGTTCAAGGAGGAAGACAAATCAAGAGAAAGATATTTCAGAACAACAATGCTTCAACTGTCGAAAGTATGGTAAATACAAGAATCATTGTCCCGAGCTAAAGAAAAGAAACGAGAAACATGAAGCATCAGTTGTCAAAGAAAAGGAACCTACAAAGAATACTAAGCAGGATGAAAGATAATTCTTCTTCTGAAGGTAACAATACTCTTCTTAGTACTTGTACATATCTTGTTTGCATAGACTCTGTACATATCTTATATATCTATCTACTAGAAGATAATATGTTCCAAGAAGAACTATACTTATGGAAGAACAAAAAGATAAGGATTTCTATCATTATACAAGTCAGATAACACACATGAAAGGATGAAATACATCAAACAAATCATGTGGAAGTTATTACAAGATAAGACGAAATCAGAATCAATCCTGAAGAGACTTAGAAAAAGAAAAGATAGAAAGAAGTCAACAATCAAGAGGAAATTTGAAAAAGATTTGTAACACTTTGCATAAGGCAATAAGGATGCAGACAGAAGTGTGGACTCTCCTATATGGAGGGAGTCAATTATATATTTCCAAAAGAAAAACATGCACTCATACATGAAGCAAGGGTTATGAGGGAGTTAATCCTATGATCTGTTGAAGATGATGAAGTGTATATCCATGGTAGCAGCCATGAAAGGTAGTACGTGTTCAGTTCGACCTCAAAAGAAGTCTTCTTCGAAGAAAAGCCTTAAAGTATCCCTGGTTTTCCATCCACATATGTGATCCTATAATGAAAGGAAGAAGTGAAATATTTAGGGCATGGAATCTATAAGAAACTCCATGGACCCAAGAGATAAAGAAAAACATCAGAAGAACATGAAGATTCCAAGAAAGAAAGAGAATCCAGAACAACCAATCATTGTATTAAGAATCACAAGATCAACAACATGATATGAACTCAATAAAAGAAATCAAGCAGAGGAACTAAAAGTTGTGATGAAGAAAAATGTACATATGCAAGCATTGCAAGATCTAGAACTATAGGTTCTCCCAGATGGAGGGAGAATAATATGATGATTACTTGTTCCAATAAATCATACATACCTCTACATGAGTCTTTATATCATCTGCAATATCCATGGGTTGGAGTTCTACATCCGATGAATGCAAAGACTATTCTCCAGAGCAATTGAACAAAGAGAATATGAAGAGAAACCTCAAGACTTTGAAGCATATCAGAAAGAGACCCTTGTATGCAGATAGAAGAATATAACTTGGTGGAGAACCTATAGTGCACAGCAAAAGCATGGTGAATATTTTCTATAACAAAGATATTGTATCAAGATGATTACTTAGAAGATCCGATCTCATGATGACAGAAGAAGTGCCACATGGATATGTTCCATTTTTCGAACAATGATATACTTTATTGATCAAAGCTACATGAAGCCTTCAGAGAAAACCAGTGTTCCAGACCGAAGTACATTTGAAATCAAGCATTACATTATCCGTGATGAAGTCCAGAAAGGAGAAAGTGGTTTTCCAATACATATCTCCACAGATGAGTAGATAAGCAGACTTTTTTGGTAAAGCTCATGTCCAAGATGAAAGAGTTTGCATACTCAAGCTGGAGCTCATGGAGATGAATTCCTTATTGAAAAACGAAGAGATGACTCCCAGTTTGGGAGGGAGCAATGATGTATCATTGATTGATGGACAGTCATTTTTCAGTTCAAAAAATGGTCCAGGATGAGGAGATTCTTTCCAGTTCGGAAAGTGGATTGAGATTTCTGACGGACAGACATTTTCCAGTTCGGAAAATGGTCTAGATTGTTGATGTACCATAGACAATGACTTCCCATTGTGGTAACATGGGAAGTGGTCTAGGGTAGTCTCTCTTATTGAGGGTTACTCAAGAAGACTGGCCTGCCTCCCTGGACAGCGATTTCCCATTGTGGTTAACATGGGGAATGGTCTATTTTTAGAGGTTAGTGCAGGACAGTCATTTCCTTTGGAAATGGTTCAGACATTCATTCCTTAGGGAGAATTCATTCTCTCCAGTTTTCACTTTGTTTAGTGTCGGAGGAATGGCCCAGGGTGGGGAATGGTCCAGGTTCAACAATAAGGGACAAACATTCCTTAGGGAAAACTCATTCTCTCCAAGTTACACTTTGTTTAGTGTCGGAGGAATGGCCTGGGGTGGGGAATGGTCTAGGCTCATAAAATCAGGACAGTTATTCTTCCTTGCTTGAGAAGAATAGTCCAAATAGCTCATCATTGATGTTTGACTTTCTGAGGGAAGATGATTTTTCATATCTCACAGATGTGAGTAGAAGAATGGCCCAGATAATTCAACTTATATCATAACATTGTTTCTGTGCAGGTTGATATCAGATGATTGTTATGAAGACCATATGTCTCTAGACAGTAGATGTATACTATTGTGGTGGATTTGTTCCACTATTTGATCAAGTACCTGTGTGCTACTTGGTGTGGTAGTGTACCATTGGATTGTAGTTGTGTATTAGTATGGATAGACACAGTTGTGTACTATTGAATGATATTGTTCTGATTTCCTTGAAGACTATCAACAGTGTTGAAAATGTTTATCAGCTAGATGGAGGATCAATGAACAGAGATTTCCCAGACAGAAAATGGTTCAGAACATTTATTCTTCTAGATTAGAAGAATGGCTCCTGTGGAGTGAGCATCATGTCTGATTACTCAGATAGAGTATGGTTCCAAGAGATGATGCAACCGATGACACTGATGGTGATGATGGTGCTTATGATCTAGTCATGAGATAGTCTATACAACTATGTTGATGCTACCGGGTGAATGGTATGTTTGTGCTCAAGACCATTACCTATAATACCTCCCTAGCTAAGAGGGAGTGTTGATATTATGGTAGCTGCGGGAGGTATTTACCTCCGCGTGTAAACCTGACGAGAATAGAATACTCTGGGAAGCAAGAAGAAACCCTAATGAGTTGGCTAGTAACCCTAGAAGACTTGCCTGTGAAGCAAGAGAAAACCTTTAATGAGTTGGCTAATAACCCTAGAAGACATGTCACCAAGAAGATAACTTGTATTAGGTTATTAGCCTCCAAGAGAAGAAGTCGGCCAAAAGAAATAATATATATTGAATATACAGATACCGAGAATGATAAGTCAGCCCAGGAAATTAGCCAGAATTACTATAAATATAGGAGGTCAGTCTTCATTCTAGCAGGCAGTCTTAGAATTGCAGAGCAACACTTATGCGCACTGCAGTGCCCAGTTTTGTGCGCAAGTTTGGAGGAGATCTTCCATTACAGTTGTTGCAGCTAGAAGATCACATTTGGCTTGGAATATCTCTTGGTTAGGGTTTGGACTATCTTATCAGCTCCCGTTGGTGCATTATCCTTAGGGAAAGGTGTGCTACCCTTTGTTTGGCTATCTAGCCTAGGGTTTGCTTTCGGAGTGATTCTCTGTCAAGGTTAAGGTGCTCGGAGGGTGGCTTCGGCCTATGGTTGGGTGACAATAGTGATATTTTCAATGGTAAAATGAGCACATTCATTCATATTCTAACACCCCTTTCCTCTCCCCCTCTGATGCACTCATAGGCCCTCTTTTTCTATTAATAGCCATCCTTGGACCCTTTATATTATTTACATATCTTTAGGTATAACATGGAAATCATAACTCATGGTATATTTAAATCATAATTATCGAAGTACATGCCTAGACATTGACTTATTGGGCCTTGGCCTTGAGCTGCACACTAATACTTTTTATGAGATACATACATCATTTACAATGGGGTCATTTTATATAACTTGACTCCCATCATTATATCCATCCATATACAATTTGATCCAAAACATCATAAGTGTCAAAACCAACATATTACATTCCCCTCCCCCTTGGAATTGCATCACCCTTAGTGCACTTGTGATTAGGAAAAAATGGATATGGCACTTTCACAGTATCCTCAAGATCTCACATAGGCTCATCTCAACCAAAGTGATTACATTGTACCTTTACATATTCAATGGATCAATTCCAAAACAATGTATCTTTTCTATTGCGACTGCACAAGGAATCTACCTGAAACTATCCTTCTAGTCCCACCTAGATCACAACCCAATAAATCACATGGTTAGGATCATGCACATATTTATTAAGCAATGAAACATGGAAAACATTGTGATATTTAATGTTAGAAGGTAGTGCAAGTTTATATGCAACTATCCATATCTTGTCTAGGATTAGAAATGACCTACAATAATGAGGTGCCAACTTGGCTTGAATTCCAAGCTTCATGGATATCTTCCTTAGTTTCACTTCAAGGAAAACATGGTCCCCAAATTTAATTTCTATGTGCACCCTTTTCTTGTTTGTAACTTGTATTCCATGATATGCATATTTCTGCATTTGAATCAATTGTTAGTCTTTTTTGTGGTAACGTCACCAAGCCATGGAGTTGGGTATGTTACAAATTGATATCAGAGCAACATTTTCCTTTTTGATGGTAATGGATACGTTACAAAGTGGTACCAAATCTTTTGGTTCAACACTGGAGTCGTATGGGCCAAATATCAACGTGAATTTGATAAATTCATGGCCAAAGTTTGATATGAATCAAATTTGGGGGGATTTGTAAAATCAAAGTGAAATCCCAAAATTTATAAGCAAATTTAGGTTGAATTTGCACTCATAATGGTTGAAGAGATAACTAATGGTATCAATATTCTAGTTGTAGAGTTGAAAATTTGGTTTGGGAGGTCAAATTTCATGTTTTCATGGCGACTGTAAAGTTGGGAAAGCAAATGCCCAAATTGCATTTGACTTGGAGATCAATGTTCGAGATTCAACTCGAGTTAGTTTAAAAATTATACATTTGTCGAAGACCATTTCTTGGTTAGTCAAAAGATTTCAAAGTTTGGCGAAATTCAACATAATGAGAAAAAAATTTAGTTCACCAAAGAAGAAAATCCCCAATCGTCAATGGAGAAAAATTGAAGTCACCAAAAAATATTTAAATCCAGTGAAGTTTGGAAATGTTTGGTGAATCAACAACCCAAATCACATTCGACTTGGAAATCAAATAATGAGATTCATCTACAAGGTTGGAGAAGTTTAGTGGATCAATGGTTGAGATCATATTGATCTTGAGATTAACGGTCCATATCCAATGTATATTTGGACAAAAATTCCTACGTTAAATGAGCTTGGCGATGTGAAGAAAATCCCTAATCGTTGATGGAGAAAAATGGAAGTCAATGAAAAATTTCATAGTTCAAAAAAATTAGGCAAAGTGGGAACAAAACTGAGACTAATGAAAGATACTTTTTCCCCTATCGTCGAAAGATACTTTTTCCAGGACCGTCGAAAGATACTTTTTCCCCAACCGTCGAATGATACTTTTTCCTCAACCACTAAAGGATACTTTTTCCTGATCATCAATAGAAGGTTTTCACTTATCGCTAATATAAAGGATTTCATCGATCGTCGATAGAATGGTTTTGTTGATTGTCAATATAAATGATTTCACCAATCACCAATAAAAGGTTTTCACCGATTGTCGATACAAAGGATTTTGTTGATCACCAATAGAAGGTTTTTGTCAATCGACCATAGAAGGTTTTCACCAATTGTTGATACAATGAATTCATCGAATTTCGATGAAGGGTTTTAGTGATCATCGAGGAAGAACAAGAGAAAGAGAGGAAAAATAAGAGAGGAGGAGGAAAGGAAAGGAGAAATATAGACAAGGATAAAAAAAGTATGGAGCCAAAAACTTGTTTTGGCGATAATAGGAGTATAAAATCACTAATAGGATGAAATTTAAAGGGTATGTCCATGAAGACAAAGGCCATGAAAGTCTCAGTGAGGGTTGTTGGCCATATCTGCTTAAATTTTCCAAAAATCACAAATTAGTGGTTTTTAAAGATTTGGTTGGTGCTCAGTGACCAGGACCTTGATAAAGATGAACTTTTTATAAAGAGTCCAAAAATAAGGCATGAAGATACCCAGTTGGGCTACTGGAAAATTTCAAAAGGTTTGGAGTGGAGGTGCAAAAACAAGCCAAAAAACATTATTTCTAGGCACTTTTGGGGAATTTTTGAAATTTCCAGGAGAGGAAAAGGGAACTCAGATCACAAATCTGGAAAAAAATATTTAGTCAACATTTTACCTCTGAAAAAATATGGACAACTTTGTCTTGAGGAATTTTTTCCCAGTTTTTCTTTGTTTAGGAGATTCCATATTGTTGATACTGAGAGGGGGGTGAATTAGTATCAAGTACAATTTAAAACCTTTTTCAACTTATACTTGAACCATTCAATTATATCCAATGAGAAATGAACAATAGTATAAGAGTTACACCAATACACCACAATACACCATGCACAATATATGATAAATAATCGATAGTTATTGTTCAAGGGAAGTAATGACTTCCAAAGGTAGCTACAACTTCTAACTTCAAATGTAAAGGGATGGATAAACCTCCAAGAGAGGAATATTTCGTACTCCAATATAAAGAGACTATTTAAATCTCCATCCTTGCCTTCAGCCTTCCACCCAAAAACAAGATATAGAGAGAATAGACTTTGTTCAGATGCGGTTTTATTACAGGAGATGAACTTGCAGAATACTTACAGTGCTCAATATTTCATCAGATTCTGAAACTCACACACAGAAACTTCTAGAGTCCATACTCTTTCCAATTCAATTTTTCCCGCTATTTGGATTCTCTATGAAAGTTATGATTATTTTAAAGGAACTACTGTTTATTGACTAACCCATGGACTAGTCAAAACCCTATCTTCCACAGTGTATCCTCCATAATTATAGTGAATCAAGAGCTAAACTTTTTACCCACCGGGTACCTTGATATGTCTTCTTCATAACACATCGCAAAACACTTCATCCTCCTTGAAATCTAGGTCTTATTTGCTTCGGATTTCCTCTAAAATTTGACTTGTGTTTCAAATGAATGTATAATGATGATTTATTTATACTCCATTTATGTCTTATTTTAACATTAGGAGGACTGACGACAATTTTTATTTTGTAATTCTTTTCTTAAGACCTACATGTACTTCCTTCTTCAATTCCTTTGTCATCTTCAAAAATTCATTTCTCCTCAGCCAGGAGGATCCACGTGATGTGCCATACCACGAAGCAACTATGATGTATACTATCCATCCAATTGGTCTTGTATCTACATGTGCATTTTCCTTCTAATATTCAAATACCTTCATCAATATTGTGGTCCCAAACCCATGACTAGGGTTGACATCAATGACAACAACCAATCTTCAACAATCTCCCCATTTGTCGTTGATGGAAACCTCCCTTGCTCCCCTATTTCTCTCCCCTTTGACATCAATAGCAAAGGATATGGCTTCTCCCCCTGATTTTAATGGAAAAAGGTAACTCTCTTCTTTAGGGTTTCTCCCCACTGAACATGTGGCACTCAATAATGCTTCATCCTTATTTTTTGGTCTTTGGGACATTTTCTTTCTTGGAATCCTTTTTTGTGTCTTGTATCTTCTCTCTCTTCTTCATGTCTAGGATGTATATGTTGTTAGGTCTTCTTATTTTGCAATTGCAACCAATCTTCTGTTATTTTCTCTGATTTGTTTGGAGTCAAGCGTCAGAGTGTATCCTTGGTCACACATTTTACTAACAAGGGAGATTATGCTTCAGATCTTCAGCCAATAGGACTTTTCACTGCTTTTACATTTCACTTCCAAGCTTTACAATTTATTTTCCAAGTATTTTATTAGATGAGTCATCTCCAAATAACATTCCACCCTTTTTCTTCAAGATGACAAATTTGTTTTGATATTTGGTCATATGGGATGAGCACCCACTATCTATGAACCATTCATCTTCTTCTTTGCATTCTTTAACCAATGTTATTTGGCAGTTTTCCTTGTGTGGAATTTATTTCCTTTCCATGTTGTAGTTGATATAATCCATTTGGCCCATTAATTGATCAAAATATTATATGTTACAAGTGCAATCTCATGCTTTATGACCAAGATTATTGCACTTGTAACATACAAAATATTGATCCATTAATGGGTCAAATGGACATTATGTTGATAAGTCTCTGAACATTTCCATATCTACTTATTTTTCACCATTCATGTAGATTGCATAGTTATTCCTTTCATTGATTCTACAATTGATTGCCTTGTATCCAAAATTTCTAGAAGTATAACAATGTCCAAGAAACAAATTTTGATACATAGGAGTAAGCGATCTTCTTCAGTGGTGTGGTCCATCTGGGTTCTCGATCTATTCTTTTGTAGTTTCCTTCATAATGATTTCTTTCATACCTTAGGAGGATCTTCTTGATGTCTCATTCATACGAATTCTCGTCTTCTATCTTGTTGTTCAACTTACTCTAGAGTGTTGGTTTCATCATTTCATCTTCCTTATCTTGTTTTGTTGTCATAGGCTTATCATTGTATCCCTAGTCCTATCTTGTCATTTGGATATCTTTGATTGCTAAGGATCTCATCTAATTTTAAAAGTGCTTTTGAACTTCTTCAACTTTTTTGTTGTAAATAGCTCCCCTTTTGTGTGATCCAATTCTGCTTTCAATTTCTCATAATATTCTAATTGTTCCTTCAAGCTAGTAATGGTCTTTTCAAGCTTTAATTCTCTTCTCTGCAACTACTCAATTCACCTTTTAGTATTATGTTTTGTGTTTCTAGCTTTCTATTTTGATTTTCAACATGCTTCAACTTTCCAAGATTCTCATCTTCTTGTTCACTTTATCGTTGTCTTTGTATCCCAAAGGGAATCAAGGTTGGTTTCTTCATTCGAATCTTCTTCACAAATGATTTCTTCTTCTTTAGGATTCATGTGATCATCATCACAGGTTTCTTGGGTTGCTGAAGGGACTTCTCCTCCATCATTATCTTCTTACGTCACTCTCATCACAGGAGATGTCATCATCCTTGGAGTAGAAGCTCTTTTTATTATTTGAGACTTCTCATTTTATAGTAGCGGTTTCAACAATATGTCCTATTCTACCCTGATTAAAAGAATTTGAGAGGAAGCTTACCTTTGTATCTTTCCTTCCCTTAGAAACCTTCTTGCAAAATTTGTTATTTCTTCATCAAAGTAGTTATCCTTGTATTTTGTCTTCTTTATGGATTTAGAGGATGCTTCATTGTTTGGTTGGTCTCTTTCTATGCACAATTTCTCATTTCATCTTTATAAGAGACCCATGGTCATCCATTGTCATTTTGGTCCAGTCCTTAGTTTCTTCAATGGCAGACCTTAGCATTATACTTCAAGATAATTGATCTCAACACTTTTGTACAACCAACGATTAATCAAGCTCTTCACCTAATCCTCGATGGCAATTAACAACTTCATCAACTCAGAAGATGAGTTGCAATATCTTTCTTTTCCTTCATCTTCAAATTTTCAAATTCAGCTCTATGTCGTTGAAGCTTGACCCAGCAACTTTTGGATCACCTTTGTAGATACTCTTGGGTTTGTCCCATAACTCTTTAGCAATGTTGCAGCCCATCAATCTGCTAGCAATGGTTGGTGCCAATGTTGCTAGAATAACATGTCAGGATTTTGAATTACAACTCATAAAATTCTTCTCATTTGAATGATTAGACGTGTTGGGATTACATATCCATTTTACTGTTGAGTACCAAATGTCTACTCCCAAAAAAATTTAGATAAGTTTTCACTCTATCAATCCAATATGCATAATTTCTTCCATCAAAATTTGAATCCCATTTGAAATGTGTTCATGGTCATCCATCTCAGCTCAAGATTTTCCATCCAGTGGTTAAACTATTGAAGGACATGTTATGATACCAATTGTTGATCTTGAGAGGGGTGAATCAATACCAAGTAAAATTTAAAACCTTTTCAACTTATGCTTAAATCATTCAGCTATATCCAATGAAAAATGAACAATAGTATAAGAGTTCTATTATTCTACACCACTGTCGCCATGCACAATGTATGAAATAAATCAATGGTTGTTCAATGGAGGTAATGACTTCCAAAGGTGGCTATAGATTCCAAATGTAAAGGGAGGGATAAAACTATAAAAGGGAGATATCGATACTCAATGTATCAAGGAAGTTTAACTCTCCTAACCTTCAGCTTCCACTAAAAACAAGATATAAAGAGAATGAGCTTTGTTCAATTATGGTTTATTTGGGAGACCAAACTTGCCAAAATGTACTCAGTATTTAACATCAGATTCTAAACTCACACACAAGAAATTTCTGGTCTGCAGTACTCTTTCCAATGCAATTTCCCACTTCATTTGGATTCTCTATGAAGAAGTTATAGCTGTTTTACCCAGAACACCCTATTTTTGACTAGCTTCAAGATTGGTCAAAACCATATCTTCCACAAAGTGTATCTCCATAATTATATAGTGAATCGAAATTTTGAACTTTATACAGTACCTTGATATGTCTTCTTAGAACATCGCAAAACACTTCATCCTCCCTTGAAATTAAACCTTCTTTACTTTAGATTTCCTCTTAGAATTCGAATTATTTCAAATGAATGTATAATGATATTTATTTATACCATTTATATCCACTTCTTTTTAACATTAGGGATGACATGAAGTTTCTTATTTTGTAAATTCTTTTCTTTAATTATCTTAGGAGGCCCTACATGTACTTCCTTCTTCAATTCACTTTGTGTCATCTTAAAAAATTCATTTCTCCTCAACCAAGGGGATCCACATGACGTGCCACAAACCACCGGAAACAAAATGATGTATACTATCATCCATGGTATTGTATCTACATGTGCATTTTCCTTCATGTCCAAATACCTTCATCCAATATTGTGGTCCAAAACCCGGAGGTTGACATCAATGACAACAACCAATCTTCAACATATTTATCACAATTTGATTGGGCAAATGTAAAATGTTTTATAATTCATGACATAATTTTTGTTAAAAAGGGAAAAATATTGCCTTTTAGTTAAATTGCACTATTGAGAATAGGGAACTTAAGTAAAATTTCAAAATTGAAAGTTATGGCTTGTAATCAAAACTCAGAACGAGGCATGAGTATAGTTGTTGGAAAGACGATTCAAAGGAGAATTTTTATAAAGAGTCAAAATTTGGTTTAGTGGGTCTATACTCTTCATAAATTGAGATCAAGAATGACACGTAGCCTAATTAGTGAAATATTTTATAATATGCATAATTCTAACCATAATTGTTGCATGCACATTTTGTAGAAATAGAGGTACAAAAAGTACATAATCGATTTTGATGAGGACTAAAGATATGGATTATGAAAAATGTTCTTCTGACCATGGAAATGAAATCAGAGGATTAAATATCATTCTAGAAAATGCACAAACATAGTCCAATGGGCATAGAAGCATAGTGGAGCATGTAGAGTTGATGGAGATGTTGCAGAGTTAAGTGCAAAAGAAACTCGTAGAAGATAATGAAAAGTTGATAACATCTCAAGAGGAGAAGAATCAAATTAATTTTAAACTGCTACAGATTTTGAATAACCTACAAAGACAAACCAACAAGGAGTCCAACATAGGACATACAAATAGTGTAGGGAATGTGGAAGGCCATATATCTCATGATAGGATGGATGAATACATAGGGCCAATGAACTCAATAAGTGTTAGTAGGCATCACCATTAACTTAGACATCAGTCATGAAGAACTTGCATTTGAGGTAGAGAGTAGCAGTAGATCATGTCCGACATCAAAGGGAGAAGGCATGAGTTAGATAGTTTGCAAGGAGAGCTCAGGAGACTCAAGCCACTTACATTTGATGGAAGCATGGAAGGAGAAGAAGTTGAAACATGGTTGTTGGGTATGAAAAATATTTCCAACTACACAATTATCCATCAAACGTGGAAGAGAATATTTTCATATATCATCTTTGGGGAAAATTTCCATGTGAATTGTGGGACCAATTGAAAGTCATGCATATTCAAAGAGTTTCTTGGAAGCATTTCAAGAAACACTTCCAACAAAAATACTTGTCATAACACTATTATGAAAAGAAAATGCAATTATTTGAGCTTAGCAAATTAGGAAGAATGACCATGGAAGAGTAAGGAAAAGAAATTCTTGGAGCTTCTAAGGTATGTGGATTTCATCAGGGGTGAGAAGGCTAAAATTCATAGGTTCTTGAGTGGAATGCCAAATGTTCTGGGAAAAGGTGGGTCACGATGGGCCCAAGAATTTTGGAAGAATCAAAGGAAAATCTAAGTATTTGTATGAGAAGAGTAAGGCAAGGACAAATTTTCAAAGAGCTTGGGATGAAAAAGAAATATGGATCATAGGAAGAAGTATTCAAATACCACCTTTCTTTAGGAATAGTTCACTTGATTATAAACAAAGGAAATCACACAAAATGGTATTATGATGGAATTCCCCAGGAAAAATTTTGAGACAACAACCCATAGTGTTGGGGATGCAAGGGGGGGACACGTAAAGATTGTTCTTGTAAAGGAGATAATATGAGGACTATGCATAACCTTCAAGTTGATACAATGGAAGGCGATAGGTAGGATCGTGTCAAGTGTTTATGCAACCTTGTACAATATACAGATGAACTTCCTCGTCCCACATAATTGAGTTGGAAGTTAAGATTGATAATCATCCCATAGTTATTTTGATTGATTACGGAGCTAGTCATAGCTATATAGATCCTAATATGATTGACATATTTAAATTAAAGAGACCTGAAAGCATGAAGTGGAGTGGATGGTTCAACTGAAACCAAGAGAATGTTTCCATATATCATCTTCAAGGAAAATATTCCATGTAGTAGACCAATTGAAAGTCAAGAATGTCGATAAGAAGATAATTTCTTGGAAGCATTTCAAGAAATAATTCCAACAAAAATACTAATTTCTTGGAAGCATTTCAAGAAATAATTCCAACAAAAATACTTGTTAGCTAACTATTATGATAAGAAAATAAAAGAATTATTTGATCTTAGGAAGCATGACCATGGAAGATTATGAGAAGAAATTCTTGGAGCTTCTGAGGTATGTAGATTTCATCAGGGATGAGAAGGTTAAACTTCAAATATTTCTAAGTGGACTAACATTATTCTACAAGGATAAAATTCAGTTTTATGAGCCCAAGAATTTGGAAGAAACGATGAGAAAAGATAAATATTTGTATGAGCAAAGTAAGGTAAGGACAAAATTTCAAAGAGCTTGGGATGACAAAAAGAAAGGCAAGATGAATCATAGGAAGAAAGGATTCAAGCCACCTTTCTTTAGGAATATTTCACAGTCATATAAGAAAGGGAAATAAGCACAAAATGATCCCAATATGACAGATTCCTTGGGAAAAAGGTTGAGACAACAACCCATAAAGTGTTGGGGACGCAAGGGAGACCACATGTATAAATATTGTCCTTGTAAACGATATAGGAAGAGGACTATGAATAACCTTCAAGACGTTGATATAGTGGAAAATGTGGTAAGGAGTGTGCCAAGGATTTATGCATCCTTGTACAATATACAATCAGACTATCAATCCCACATGATTGAGGTAGAAGGTAAGATTGATAATCAACCCATAGCTATTTTGATTGATTTTGGAGCTATTCATAGATATATAGATCCTAATATGGTTGACATATTTAAAGTAAAGAGATGTGAGAATGAGAAGTTGTGGTTCGTTCATCTAGCCACTGGAACCAAGAAAAGAATCAATGAGTTGGTCAAGGATTTCCCAGTGAACACAAATGGAATCATTACTAAAGCATATTTGAACATCATACCACTTGGGTCCTATGATTGTTGATTGGTAAGGATTTGTTGGTCAAACATCATGTTTTCCTAGACTGCTAAAACAAGTATTTTGCATGTCTTGATGAGGAAGGGAATTCAAAGATAGTTCAAAGTATTCCAAGACCTATATCTGTTAGAGATATTTCATCATTGTAGCTAAAAATAACTATTAGAAATCATACCAAATATATGCATCCTGTATGGAAGAACCAACCAAGGATAAGGAGCCAAATATTTAAGACAACTCAGTTCTGAAAGAGTATGAAGATGTGTTTGGGGAATTATTGGGATTTCCACCAAAGAGATACATTGAATTCTCTATTGATTTGATGCATGATGTTTCCCCAATGTCAAAGACTCCATACAAAATGTGCACACCCTAAAAGAGTTGTAGATGCAACTACAAGAGTTATTGAAGAAGCGGTACATACACCCAAGTGTTTCACCTTCAGGTGCCCCGGTGTTTTTTTTTAAGAAAAAGAATGGAACTCTGAGGTTATGTACTGACTTTAGATAACTAAATAAGGTTACCATAAAGAAAAAGTACCCTTTTTCCAAGGATTGATGATAATTTTGATCAATTGAAGGGAGCAAAGATATTTTCCAAGATTGACTTGAGATCAATTTATCATCAAGTAAGAATTTGAGAAGAATATACTAGCAAGATAGCCTTTCAAACAAGGTATGATCATTATGAGTTTGTAGTGGTTCCATTTGGTTTGACAAATGCACCCACTACTTTTATGTGTCTAGTGAATGGAGTTTAGGGATAAATTGGAAAAAAAAATTATCTTCTTCTTGGATGATATTCTTATCTACTCCAAGACAGTGGAGCATGAGCAACATTTGAGGATGGTGCTACAAGTGTTGAGAGAGCACCAATTGAATTCCAAGTTGAGGAACTACATTTTTTATGAGAAGAAGATCAACTATTTAGGCCACATTGTCTTAGTGGATGGCATAGCAATGGATCCCAAAAAGATTGAATCAATCAGAGATTGGCCACTACCAAAGAATATTTAAGATTTTAGATCATTTATGGGTCCAGATGTTTATTGCAAGAGATTCTTTGCAGGTTTCTCCAAGATTGCACACTCGATCACCTCCTTATAAAAGAAACGAATAAAATTTGAATGGACTACCAAGTGTGAAGAGAGTTTCCACCACTTAAAAGATTTATTAACTATAACACCTATTTTAAAGGTTGCATATCTAGATGAGGATTTTGTTTTGTGCATCGATGCATGCAAGGAAGAACTTGGTGGATTCCTTACACAAAATGGGCATGTAATTTGTTATAAATAAATAAATTTGAAGGAGCATGAGAGGAAATATGCCACACATGAATTGGAGTTGGAAGAAATTGTTCATGCGCTGAAAATGTGGAGGCATTATCTCATGGGAAAAAAAATTGAGCTAAGAACATACCATATAGTGCTATAAAATATTTGTTTGGACAACCAACATTAAATGCCATACAAACCAGATGGTTGGAATTCCTTAGTGAGTATTGTAAATGTGTTGAACCTGCAAAGAATAGATCTAGATAAACAATGATACACACATTTGCAGAGAGAAATTGAAAAATAAGAAGAAGGAGAGAAAGAATGAAACAATTCTCATTAGCCGTTATGAATAATGAATAATTTACACATGATATACTCTGTATAACTCAATGAGTGCACACTGGAGGAGAACCAATGCGCCATAGTGGTGGTATAGAGTGATTTGGACATACACCAGCAGTTACAGGAGTGAACTTCCACCTAGTCTAGTCTCTCAGGCAGTTACGAGAGTAAACTGCCACCTAGTTGAGTTAACTAGTGAACTAGTCTTCAGTTAACTGACTAACAGAGAGTAGTGAGGAGTTAACTCAGGGAATCAAGGTTAACGTTCCAGTCTAGTGATGATCCCAAGGAAAGTGCGCATTAGTTGGTGATGATCCCAATGTTGCATGGTGATAAAACCAATGCAACATCTAAACTCAACTCAACTAGTCAAATTGAAGTGTCAACTAAAAGAGAATATTCTTTGGGTGGAATATTCTCCCCTAAAATATAGGAGAATGGATAATGAATAATTATGACAAATAAAAAAGGAAAAACCTTAGGAAAAATAAATCCTAGGTGTGTGTGAAGTAACTCCAACACCCCCCATGAACATCACTATGGTGAAAATAAAGAATGGGTCCCGGCAACGAGGCCATGTTAGGTACCCAAATACAAAAGATACAATGAAATAAAGTGAGGAAAGAGGGAAAAACTCATGGGAAAAACCCCACATCAAGGTAAAATGTATGTAAAAAGAAGAACTACAGTTGTTATGCAACTGTATCCTTCACTCCAAGACGACTTCGCAGAGAATGGAACTTATGCTCAGTGAAGGTCTTGGTGAAGATGTATGTCATATGTTGTGTTGAAGGACAAAACTGTAGGTTGATGATCCCATAGTGTAATAAGTCCTGGATGTAGTGCATGTGGATCTCGATGTGCTTCATTTGCTACCTTTTAACTGGATCTCTGCAAAACTTCGGAGTGCTCTTGTTGTCACACTAGATGACAATCGTCAAATGAAATTGAATGCCCAAGTCAGTGAGAAAATGTTGTAGCCACATAGCCTGAATGGTTATGTTAACTACCCCTTTGTACTTTACCTCGGTTTAAGATAGAGAAATGGTAGCTTGCTTCTTGCTCGACCACAGATAGGCCCGGAACCAATACTGAGTGAGTAACCAGATGTGGAATTTTGATCAATGCTATCACCAGCCCAGTTGGAATCAGTAAACCTGATGAGATCTAATGTAGATTCTCCTGCATAATGAATCCCAAAGGTGATGGTTCCTTGTACATATCGAAGGATAAGCTTTGTAGCCTTCCAATGTAGCTCATGTGGCTCCTACTTGAACCTGTAAATTGTGCCAACTGCATAGGAGAGGTCTGGTCTGGAGTGTGTGAGATACAACAAGCTCCCCACTAGTTGTATGTACAGTGTGTTTTCAACCAGTAGAGTCTCCCTGACATCCTCAAGTTTGACTCTTGATAGGAAAGGAGTCGGAGCAGACTTGTAGTCTGTCATGTGAAATCTCTCAAGGAGATCTCGTGCATACTTGGATTGAGATAGTTTGATGCTTGATGCATCCTGAATGATCTCGAGTCCAAGGAAGAAGTGTAGAGGACCCATGTCCATCATAAAAAACCTATAATGTAGAATCCTCTTGACTGTACAATCACTGAATTCAAGCAATCGATGATAAACAAATCATCAACATACAAAACTAAAAGTAGAAGTGAATCATCCATCCTGAGCATGTAGCCATTCGGGTCTGATTTACAACGTACAAAGTTTTGTGACAACAGGTAGGAGTCCATCTTGGCATACCATGCCCTCGAATCTTTCTTAAGGCCATAAAGGGACTTCTTCAGTCGACAGACCAAAGATGAGTCCTGCATAAATCCCTGGGGTTTCTCCATGTAGATCTCCTCAGAGATATCACTATGAAGAAATTCATTCTTCATGGCCATCTAATGGACTTCCCATCCCTTGGCTTCCGCAATGGAATGTGCCAATCATATGGAATCCATATTTACTACTGGAGTGAAGGTCTCATCATAGTCAATAACATGAACATGTTGAAAGCCTTTGGCAACAAGCCTGGCTTTGTATCTGCTAATCTGTCCATCTGATGTTCTCTTATTCTTGTAGACCCATATACATATGACAAGTTTCCTCCCCGAAGGAAGGCTCCTCAAAATCATATTGATTCCTCCTAGTATTGGCTGGATCACCAAGGAGATCATGTGCATCCTCAAGAGTAGTCTGTGCTGACTTGGGCCTCTGCTAAGTCTCTGCAACTACATCTAGATTCTCTGACTCATCATATGACTGTAGTGACTCTAAATTTGAATCATCTGAGTCCTATGAATCAGAACGCTCATCTGAAGAAGATTTGGCATGTGCATTCTCATCATCTCAGATAGGTGGAAGAATGAAGGTGTCTGCATGCAGTTGTTGAGGCGCATGTGAGACACTTTCCTTGAATTGTACATTGCGCTCAATGATGAGTCGGTCTGAGGAAAGATCAATAAGCCTATATCCCTTCACATCGTCGGGGTATCCAACAAAAATACACTTAGTGATGTGTGGATCAAGTGCCTTCCTCTTTTCAGAGGGAATCTGGGCCCATGCACATGAACCAAAAATGCGAAAGTGGGTCACTTTCGGTTTGAGGCCGCTCTAAGCCTCATAGGGGGTCTTATCCCTGACAGATATATGGGGAGATTTTTTTTGGATGTATGTTTCACAATTAAGTGCTTTGGCCCATAGTCTCTGTGGTAGTGACTTTGCATGCAGCATGCAAGATGCCATCTCCTTTACAGATCTATTTTTTGGCTCAACAACTCTATTTTGTTGTGGATTATAGAGAACAGTGTGTTGCAATTGAATACCTACCTCATGGAAAATATTATAGATCTCATGATTTACATACTCTCCCCCATTATCAGTTCAGAGGAATTTTATCTTCTTTCTGGAATGTGTCTCAACCAGGGCTTTGAAATCTTTGAGGTGTTGAAAGACCTTAGATTTTTTACTGAGAAAGTGGATCCAAGTAAAATGTGAGAAAACATCAACAAAAATGATAAAAAACCTCGCTTTGTTGATGGATGGATGCAGAAAAGGACCCATAAGGTCACTATGGATCAGATCTAAAGGTGCAGAAGCTCTATGAGACTTTCCTTTCTCTAATTTCTCTTTAGGGTGTTTTCCGAGAACACATCCCTCACATACTCCCTTGGAGAAATGGATGTCTAGTAGACCATCAACCAATGTTTTCTTGCTAAGTTGTTTCATGTATCTAAAATTCAAATGTCCAAACCTTTCATGCCATATCCTACTACTTTCATCAACATGAGTAAGCAGAATCAAGTTCAATGAATTCAGAAAAAAAGTATACAATCTAGACTGATGATTTACCTCACCGGTTGCAAACCTAAAGTTGGTTTTCATGTCGTAGATGTCCACAAAATTTGGTGTGAATATTAATTTCTTTCCAGTGTTAGAATTCATCATCTGATACATGGAGAGAAGTTTGACATAAAGTTTGGGAACGCGTAACACATTCTCAAAGCTTATGTTGGTGAGTTCAATCGTTCCTTTGCTGGTGACTTCGACAGAAGATTTGTCTCCCATCAGAATATGAGTACCTTTGCATGCATATAAATAATAATATACTACTTTTGAGGCATCCATGTGATGTGATTCTCCTTAATCTATGATCCAAGCATCGAGAGAGGAGTTGATGGCAATCAAGGCATGGCTAGAATTGCCTTTCTTGGAATTCGGATCTTCTGGCTTCTTCTTCTTCTTGGAACCCTCGGGGATGTGATCTCCAAGGTTGTTTTTTTGAATGGTGAGAATGGTGAGAACCGTTTCTTTCTCCTCCTTTGATTTATCAACCCCGCAAGCTTTGAGTTGCGATAGTAAATCCTTGAATTTTGTAAAGCAATCTTGGATATTGTCGAAGATTTTTGGATCTGATGTGAGAAGATCCACCTCCATCATGTGTCCCCTCATATCATCCTATTTTCCAAAGAGCCCTTCCAAGGTGGTCCAAGATTCATTGGGAGTCTTACAGGAAGATATGTGAAAAAAGAGATTGGGAGAAATAAGACTGCAAATTGTTCTGAGTGCCTCATCCATGTGATTTAAGTACTTGGATTTTTCTATGGTTGATGTCGATTTTGTATATGTATTCAAGTTTAACCTGTACAACCCTCTATTTCATAGATGTATTTCTATTTTATCCTTCCATGCAAATTAGTTGTAAGGTGTAAGAATGAATTCTTTTTGGAAATCCATCTTTCCGATGTCTTCACTATTTTGTACCTAAAAAAAAAATTGATGTAGCTTTTGATTAGCAGTCCGTCAGATATGATACCATGTAAATTTTTTGAAATTGCACATAATAGATCTATCTAAAAAATGATACACACATTTTCAGAGAGAATTTGAGAAAGAAGAAGAAGGAGAGAAAGAATGAAAGAATTCTCATTAACCGCTATGAATAATTAATAATTTACACATGATATACTATGTATAACTCATTGAGTGCGCACTGGAGGAGAACCAATGTGACATAGTGGTGGTATAGAGTGATTTGGACACACACCAGCAGTTACGGGAGTGAACTACCATCTATTCTAGTCTCTCAGGCAGTTACGGAAGTGAACTGTCACCTAGTTGAGTTAACTAGTCAACTAGTATTCAGTTAACTGACTGAACAGAGAGTAGTGAGGAGTTAACTCAGGGAATCAAGGGTAATGCACCAGTTTGGTGATGATCCCAAGGAAAGTGTGCATTAATTTGTGATAATCCCAATGTTGCATGGTGACAAAACCAATGCAACATCTAAACTCAACTCAACTAGTCAAATTGAAGTGTCAATTAAAAGAGAATATTCTCCAGGTGGAATATTCTCCCATAAAATATAGGAGAATGGCTAATGACTAATCATGACTAATAAAAAAGGAAAAAACTTAGGAAAAATAAATCATAGGTGTGTGTGAAGTAACTCCAACAAGTATGATTTTGATATAAATCACATTAAGGGGAAAGAGAATAAAGTGATTAATGCACTTAGCAGAAGGGTGCATGAAATGCATGCTACAACCATTAGTATGTACAGTTCATATTTGAAAAGTAAAATTTCATAAGTTGTGACAATAGACCAACATTATGTACAAGTTAAAGAAATTTTACAGCAAAGTAACGTATATCAGAAATTTAAAGATTACAACCTAGAAGAGGATGATATCCTCTTGTACAAGAACACATTTTATGTTCCTAATTCTCAAGAGTTGAGAAATTTAGTTTTAAAATATATGCACAATGTTTTATACGTTGGACATTCAGGGTACTAGAAAACCATTGTAGTTGTAAGAGGCCAATATTATTGGCATGGAATGAACAAATATTTAGTTGATTTCATTGCTAGATGCATGGAATGTCAAAACGTAAATGTTGAGCACATAAATCCAATGAGATTGCTACAACCATTGCACGTTCCAAAGTGGAAATGGGAATTCATTACCACAAATTTCATTAATTACCTAGGACAACAAGGAAACATGATTGCATCATAGTTGTGGTGGACAAACTTACAAAGGCTACACATTTTATTACAATCAAAATGATGCACAGGGAAACCAACATTACATAAATTTATATGAAAGAAATTGCTAAGATATATGGTGTGCCTAAGGAAATAGTGTCTGACATGGATTCCATGTTCACTTCCAATTTTTGGAAAGGATTTGGGACAAATCTGAATTTCAACATAGTGTATCATCCAAATGTTAGAAAAACAGGATCGTAGAACAATAAAATAAAATAAAATGTGGAAATAAAACACAGAAGATACACAATACAATCGAAAAACAGATATATGTGGTTCACCTAGTTTCCGCTACATCCACTAGATAAAATTCCAGGTCCTTGCTTTATTATTATCCCGCAAAATGAAGGGATACAACCTACAACACACCTGATGTTACTTCATCTTCTTTATCTCATAGTCTCCTCTCTCATAATACAATATTTGTAATGATGCATAACCACAATACATTTTCCTCATAAAAGAGGGTTTCCTTCCAAGGAAAAAAACCCTAACATAACTTCTACTATTATCAGATCTGTGACCTTATAATGAACTGTCCATATTTACTATGAAATTATAGTATACATTTACAATGAAATTTTTCCTTCGGGGGCTTCACCCTCAAACCCCTGCTTTCCCCCAAACCCTGCAACGTGGGCAATCCCCCCCGTGTGGAGGGGTGTACAGTCTTCATGGGGTATAAACACGGATGCAAAACAAATACCTCTGAAACAGGAAGATAATCAGGTTCCACAACCAACAATCTCCCACTTGGAGATTGATCACAACAACTCCATTGTTGTTGTACCTATTGAACTATACTCCACCTTGGACCTGGGAAATTTCTCATGTTCACCTTCATGCTTGAATACCAATTGAAACTGAGCAGGAACTTATTTTCTCCATGGTTACTCCCTTTGTTAACATGCCTGCAGGATCTTGGCTAGTATGTATCTTTTCCAACTTCAATTGTCCATCTTCCAAGACGAAACGTATGAAATGATACTTGAGCTATATATTCTTCGAATGGAGGGTTGAGTTCTTTGCAAGATGAATGGAACTCTCACTATCATAGTACAAAATGTTATTCTCCTAATTTTTTCCCAATTCCTCCATAAACCTCTGTAACCAAATCATTTCTTTACTAACCTCTGTAGCAAAAACATACTTTGCTTTTGTTGTTGAAAGTGCAACAACATTTTATAGTTTTGAAATCCAACTTAATCTTGTTCCACCTATAGTAAAAACATACCCCGTGGTGCTCCTCCTGCTATCTTTATCACCTTCCATATCTGAATCAACATATCCTTGTAGAACAATGTATGAACCTCCAAAACATAATGCATGAGCAGAATTACCTCTCAAATACTCGAGAATCCACTTTATTTCCTCCCAATGTTCTTTACCTGGATTGTTCATATACCTTCTCACAACTCCCATTGCATGTGAAATATATGATCTTGTGAAAACCATCGCATACATCAAGCTGCCAAATGTTGATGAATAAGGGACCTTGGACATGTATTCTATCTCCTCCTGTGTCTTGGGACACATTTCCTTAGTTAATTTGAAATCGTTGGCCAAATGTGTACTAACTGGTTTTACATTATGCATTCTAAACCTCTCTGACACCTTCTCTATGTACTCACCCTGAGACAATGTCATTTGCGATTTTTCATGTCTCTTGCTATTCTCATACCAAGGATTTTCTTTACAGCACCCAAATCCTTCATCGCAAATGAATTAGCTAATTTCTTCTTGAGAACATCTATATCATGCATATTAGACCCTGCAACAAGCATGTCATATACATACAATAACAAGATAATATAGCTTCCAGTTTGTAGCCTTTTAAAATAAACATAGTGATCAGAATGACATATACTATAACCTTGTTCTGTCATAAACCTATCAAACTTCAAATTCCATTGTCTTGGAGCTTGATTTAGACCATACAAGCTCTTCTTCACCCTGCATATCAAATTCTCTTTCCCTTTGACCTCATACCCCTGTGGTTGTTGCATATAAATCTCTTCCTTCAAATCCCCATTGAGAAAAAGTTATTTTTACATCTAATTGTTCAAGATGAAAATCTTCTACTGCCACAATACTTAACATAGTCCTAATTGAAGTCATTTTAACAACAAAAGAAAATATTTCATCAAAATGTATACCTTTCTTTTGTGAAAACCCCTTTACAACAATTCTAGCCTTGTACCGCTATTTGCCTCCATCTTCTTCCTTCAACTTGTAAACCTATTTATTCTGCAATGCTCTTTTTCTTGCAGGCAACTGAACCAAATCCCAAGTCTGGTTATTTACCAAGGAATCCATTTCCTCTTTCATGCCTTGATCCCACTTCTTTTTGGTGTCTACCTGCATTGCCTCTTCATAACATTTTGGTTCACCAGAATCAGTCAACAATAAATAATACAATGAAGGAGAGTATCGTTCAGGGGGTTTACCTAACCTGGTAGATCTTCTAACAACACTTGCAAGAGTTTGAGGTACCTTTGGATTTTATTTTTCTAGATCTTGTTGTTGTACATTTTGATTTTATGGTACCTTTGGAATTTCTTTTTCAGTGATCTCATCAAGCACTATGTATTCTAGTTTTTCTTTTTCATGTTTCCTTCCCTGCAACTGATCTTTGTACATGACCTTCTCATTGAATATGAAATCTCTACTCCTAATGATTTTGTGATTTTCATAATCCCATAAGCGATAACCAAAATCATTAACACCATATCCAATAAAGGTACACTTCTTTGATTTTGCCTCAAGCTTTGTTCTATTTTCTTTATCAATATGGACAACTGCTTCACAACCAAAAGTATTCAAAAAAGAATAGTTTACCTTTTTACCTGTTCATGCCTCCTCTACAATTCCACCATCCAAAGAGCTTGAAGGTCCTATGTTTATTAAGTAAACAAAAGTATCTACAACATCTGCCCATAAATGTAAGGGAAACCCAACATGAAATCTCATACTCCTTGCACGCTCCATGATTGTCATGTTCATCCTTTCTGACACACCATTTTCTTGCGGTGTTCCTGGAACTGTTTTCTCTCTACGAATACCATGGTATGAACATTAACCATCAAACTTATGGTTGCAATATTCACCTCCATTTGTTAATCTGAGACACTTCAACCTTTTTCATGTCTCATTCTCAACCAAATATTTTCATTTCTTAAAAGTATCAAAAACATCATATTTTTTTTTAATGTAATAAACCCAAGTTTTTCTAGTTGCATCATCAATAAAAGTAACATAATAATGAGAGCCACCAAGATATGATACCTGATATGGTCCCCATACAACTATATGCACAAGATCTAACCATTCACTCTTCTTTTATTTTTGAACTCTGAGAAATCTGACTCTCTTATTTTTTCCATAAACACAGTGCTCATAGAAATCCAAATCAATTTGTTTAAGATCTGGAAAAAAAAAAATTGAAGTATCTACATCCCCTTATCACTCATGTGTCCAAGACTATGATGTCACAGTGTTGTATCCACTCTTGTAAAATCTAAAGAGATAGAAGAATCATTATTACCAGTACATAAATACACTGTACCTAGCTTCTCTCCTTTTGCTATCACCAGTAATCCTTTGGTGACCTTCCATGCCTTATCTGTAAATATAGATATAAAACCTTCACTTGCCAAATTCCCTGTTGAAATCATATTTTTCCTTAGATGATATAGGTGGATATCCGTGGCCACCCACCTTTTCCAACTGGCTCAAAATAGTTTTCTAGCAATTTTGGCAATTTACTATTTTTAGTGGTTTTAAACTTCTGGGGCCATTTTTAGGGCCTAAATGAAGGAATTTATGGATATATATTCTCAATGATAGTTGAATGAAAGATTGAGCCCCCAAAATGAATCTCATCAGTGATACCTTTCCAACGAGCTATCATACGCCTAAAACGGAGATCGTGTGCAAACGTTATGACCCCAGGAAGTTGATGTACTAACTTAACCAAACGGGGCCCACATGACTTTTGGCGCTTCATCTCCTAGGGTTAGTTTTTTGGATGTCTAGAGTTTTTGGCATTCTGTTTTATTGTAAAAATGCCTTCAGAGCCTCAATCTAATCATCTTCTTGTGAATGTGAGTAGTTGTCACATCTCTTCTCAGAGATAAGTTGTCACCATTCTAGCGAGTCTTTCACTCTATATTTTCACAGTCTCTGTACATTTATTTCATTAATAGAAATCATGTATTAATGTATATCTACATTTATCATTGCATCTATGATACATTTATGTTATATTATTGAATATCTTCGATATCTCTGTGCATTTCTTTATTATATCTCTTCTCTCATTTCGTGCCGAAAATATTTCAGATCAGTGGCATCAGAGTAGGTTGTTCTTGATCCTTTTTTTCAGTGCATGTCCCTGACGATGTCTGAGTATAGAAAGTTGGGTCTCGATATTGTCTCTCTTGAGGACAATCTCTCTCGCACACCCAAGA
The DNA here is from genome assembly GCA_010110895.2 of Picea sitchensis. Lineage (NCBI taxonomy): Eukaryota > Viridiplantae > Streptophyta > Pinopsida > Pinales > Pinaceae > Picea > Picea sitchensis. The sequence continues at coordinate 118,860 of SNQJ01S0035390.1, read as the reverse complement.
AACCCTCAATGGTGGAAGAAAAGAAAAACGACGGAGCAAACGATCCTATCATTTTGTTGCTTTAGCAAGCTCTCACACGACAGAGGGATGAAATAATGGAGAATTTTTCCCACATGCTTCAATGCCTAACGATAGAAATAGGTGCATCTTCATCAAACAACCACTTTGGATGCACCTCTCCTTTCAAGGTATAGGTTAATTTTGATCTTCCCATATTTGAAGGTCAGATAGATGCGGATGCCCTAGACAAATGGTTAAGTCTACTAGATGGTTATTTCTTTGTTCACCATTTTTTCGACAGGGAAAAGCTCACCTTCGCACTCCATAAAGCTCTCCCCCATGTCAAATATTGGTGGGAAACTTACTGGGAGAAAAATTCCACAAAGGAGTCTGGAATATTTGGGGTCGATCCCACTTGGGATTTTTTTGTAGATGCGGTAAAGGAACATTATTACCCTATTGGCAAATACGAGGAACAATACATGAGATGGACCACACTGCAGAAAGAGAGGGGCCAAGTAATTCCAGAGTTCACCAATACCTTCCATACCTTGCGCACCAAACTAGGTATCAAAGACTCTGAATGACATTTGGTTCTGAAATATTGTGGGGCTCTACACAGATACATTCAAACTGAAATGGATTTTCTAGACATCTCATTATTTGGTGTTGCTTATCGATATGATGTTAAAATCGAGCAGAAATTTAAGCACCAGAACAAACAAGAGTTCGGGTCTGCAAATCTACAACAACCAAAGTATGACAAAGACGACCCTAACAAACAGTCTCCCGAAAACCAATCCAAGCCACAGGAAAATAAGGGTCACCGGAAGACAAAGAAGGACATCGAAAAATGGTGTGATTTCCACAAAATCCCCTGGCACAACACCGATGAATGTCTCTCAAAACAATCATTGGTGGTCGAGATCAAAGATAAGGAGCTGAACCCTGATTTAGAATCTGATTCTAAAAATACTGGTAAAAGACAAATCATTGACGCAGACCCCACTACTATTGTCACGATCGCAACAATTCAACCAGAAGAACCAACAGAGCCTGAAGAGGGGGAGCACCTTTTTCATTCACAGATGTTGGTGAACAAGACCCCGCTGCATTTTATTGTTGATAATGGAAGCCAGAAGAACCTCATCTCAGCAGAGGTCATCAAACAGTTGGGATTGTCAAAAACACCACACCCGCAACCATACAACATCGGGTGGCTTCGCCAAGGATGAGATCTCTATGCCAGCCAACAGTTTCAATTATCATACGACGTCCAATCCTTCAAGGATGAGGTATTATGTCATGTTGCCCCACTAGATGTCTGCGATGTCCTATTGGGCCAACCATACATGTGGATACGCCATGATGTTTATGAGTCTCAACCCCGTAGTGTCATTGTTACTTTGGGGGGTCATCTCTATAGAATACCAGAAGTAGTTCCAACTATTGTTCCAAGTAAACATTGTTGTAAGGTAGTATCTCATACTGCAAAATTCAGCTTCATCACAATCTGTTCAAAAGGGGAACAGAAGGACACTACAACCACTATAGCCTCACCCCAAGCACCTTCTATCCAACAGAAGCAGGTCGACAAGGTTGTAGAAAAGCACAAATATTCCTTCTGCACATGGGCATCTCATGTAGCCAGACTGTTTAAAAAGTTTCGAACCTTCCAGACACATTTTTGTGGCAACCTTCAACAAGCTAAGCAATGCAACTTCTCCAACAAGGCAAGTAGCTCATCAAGATGTAGATTCAACAAACGTTTTTCCCTCTCCCCCAGGCACTCAACACAATGGATACCATTGCTTTCTAAGGATGGAGGATTGATCTAGGTGGATATCGGTGGCCACCCACCTTTTCCAACTAGCTCAAAATAGTTTTTTGGCAATTTTGGCAATTTACTATGTTTAGCAGTTTTAAACTTCTGGGGCCATTTTGAGGGCCTAAATGAAGTTTTTTCTGGATATATCTTCTCAATTATAGGTAAAGGCATGATTGAGCCCCCAAAATGAATCTCCTGGATGATACCTTTCCAACGGGTTGTCATAAGCCTAAAACGGAGATCGTATGTAAAAGTTGCGACCCCGGGAAGTTGATGTACTAACTTACCCAAACGGGACCACATGACTTTTGGGGCTTCATCTCCTAGGGTTAGGTTTTTGGATGTATAGGGTTTTTGTCATTCTATTTTATTGTAAAAATTCCTTCAGATCCTCATTGTAATCTTCTTCTTGCGAATGTGAGTAGCCGTCACATCTCTTCTCAGAGATAAGCTACCACCATTCTAGCGAGTCTTTCACTATATATTTTTACAGTCTCTATACATTTATTTCATTAATAGAAATCATGTATTACTGTATATATGTGTTTATGGTTGCATCTCTAATACATTTCTTTTATATTATTGAATATCTTCGAGCATTTCTTTATTATATCTTCACTCTCATTTCGTGCCGAAAATATTCTGGATCAGTTGTATCAGAGAAGGTTGTTCTTGATCATTTTTTTCAGTGCATGTCCCCGATGAGGTCCGAGTATATCAAGTTGGGTCTCAAGCTTGTCTCTCTTGAGGACAATCACTCTCACACACCCAAGAAACCCTCAATGGTGGAAGAAAAGAAAAATGATGGAGCAGACGATCCTATCAATCTGTTGCTTGAGAAAGCTCTCACGCGACAGAGGGACACAATGATGGATAATTTTTCCCACGTCCTTCAATGCATGTCGCTAGAAATAGGTGAATCTTCATCAAAAAACCACTTTGGAAGAACCTCTCCTTTCAAGGTATAGGTTAATTTTGATATTCCCATATTTGAAGGTCTGATAGATGTGAATTCCCTAGACAAATGGTTAAGTCTGATAGACGGTTATTTCTTTGTTCACCATTTTTCCGACAGGGAAAAGATCACCTTAGCACTCCTTAAATCTCTCCCACATGTCAAACATTGGTAGGAAACTTATTGGGAGCAACGTTCCACAGAGGAGTCTAGAATATATGGGGTCGAGCCCACTTGGGATTTTTTTTTTGATGCGGTAAAGGAACAACATTACCCTGTTGGCAACTACGAGGACCAATACATGAGATGGACCACACTGCGGCAAGAGAGGGGCCAAGTAGTTATGGATTTCACCAATACCTTCCATACCTTGCACACCAAGATGGGTATCAAAGACTCCGAAAGACATTTGGTCCTAAAATACCATGGGGCTCTACAAAGATACATTCAAACTGAAATGGATTTTCTAGACATCTCATCACTCAGTGATACTTATCGATATGTCATTAAAATGGAGCAAAAATTTAGGCACCAGAACAAACGAGATTTTGGTTCTGCAAATACACAACAACCAAAGTATGAAAAAGATGTCCCTAACAAATAGTCTCCCAAAAACCATTCCAAGCCACGAGAAAATAAGGGTCACGGGAACACAAAGAAGGACACCGGAAAATGGTGCGATTTCCACAAAAGCCCCTGGTACAACATCGACAAATGTCGCTCAAAATAGTCATTCGTGGCTGAGATAAAAGATAAGGAGTCGAACACTGATTCAGAATATGATTCTAAAAATATTGGTAAAAGACAAATCATTGACGCAGACCCCACTGCTATTGTCGTGACTGCAACAATTCAACCATAAAAAACAACAGAGCCTAAAGAGGGGGAGTGCCTTTTTCGTTCATAGATGTGGGTGAATGGGACCCTGCTTCATTTTATTGTTGATAGTGGAAGCCAGAAGAACCTCATCTCAGCAGAGGTCATCAAACAGTTTGGATTGTCGACAACACCACACCCGCAACCATACAACATTGGGTGGCTTCGCCAAGGATGAGATCTTTATGTCAGCCAACAGTGTCGATTATCATATGGCATCCAACCCTTCAAGGATGAGGTATTATGTGATGTTTCCCCACTAGATGTCTGTGATGTCCTCTTGGACCAACCATACATGTGGAGTCGCCATGATATTTATGAGTCTCGACCCCATAGTGTCATTGTTACTTTGGGTGTTCATCTCTATAGAATACCAGAGGTAGTTCCAAATATTGTTCCACCTAAACAGTGTTGCAAGGTAGTATCTCATACTACAAAATTCAGCTTCATAACAATATGTTCAAAAGGGGAACAGAAAGGCACTACAACCACTACAGCCTCACCCCAAGCACCTTCTATCCAACTGAAGTAGGTCGACAAGGTTGTAGAAAAGCATAAATATTCCTTATGCACATAAGAATCTCATGTAGCCAGACTGGTTAAAAAGGTCCAACCCTTCCACCCACATGTTCGTGACAACCTTCAACAAGCTAAGCAGCGCAACTTCTCCAACAAGGTAAGCAGCTCATCAAGATGCAGATTCAGCAAACACTTTTCCCTCTCCCCTAGGCACTCAATGAAATGGAGACCATTGCTTCCTAAGGATGGAGGATTGATCTAGGTGGATATCGGTGGCCACCCACCTTTTCCAACTGGCTCAAAACAGTTTTCTGGCAATTTTGGCAATTTATTCTTTTTAGCAGTTTTAAACTTCTGGGGCCATTTTGAGGGCCTAAATGAAGGTTTTTATGGCCTATATTCTCAATTATAGTAAAAATCATGATTGAGCACACAAAATGAATCTCCTTGATTATACCTTTCCAACAGGCTATCATACGTATAAAACGGAGATCGTATGCAAAAGTTACGACCCCGAGAAGTTGATGTACTAACTTACCCAAACGGGGCCCACGTGAATTTTGGCGCTTCATATCCTAGGGTTAGGTTTTTGGATGTCTAGGGTTTCTGGCATTCCAGTTTATTGTAAAAAGGCCTTCAAATCCTCATTGTAATCATCTTCTTGTGAATGCGAGTAGCCGTCATATCTCTTCTCAGAGATAAGATGCCACCATTCTAGCAAGTCTTTCACTCTGTATTTTTACAGTCTCTGTACATTTATTTCATTAATAGAAATTGTGTATTACTGTATATATGTGTTTATGGTTTCATCTATGATAAATTTCTATTATATTATTGAATATATTCGATATCTATGTGCATTTATTTATTATATCTCCTCTCTCATTTCGCGTCGAAAATATTTTGGATCAGTGGTATCAGAGCAGGTTGTTCTTGATCATTTTTTTTCAATGCATGTCCCCGACGAGGTCCGAGTATAGAAAGTTGGGTCTCTAGCTTGTATTTCTTGAGGACAATCTCTCTCACACACCCAAGAAACCCTCAATGGTAGAAGAAAAGAAAAACGACAAAGCAGAGGATCCTGTCAACCTATTGCTTGAGCAAGCTCTCATGTGACAGAGGGACGAAATGATGGATAGTTTTGCCCAGATCCTTCAACACCTGTAGATAGTAATAGGCACATCTACATCAAACAACCACTTTGGAAGAACCTATCCTTTCAAGGTACAAGTTAATTTTGATATTCCCGTATTTGAAGGTCAGATAGATGCAGATGCCCTAAACAAATGGTTAATTCTGCTAGACGGTTATTTCTTTGTTCACAATTTTTTCGACGGGGAAAAGATCACCGTCGCACTCCTTAAGCTCTCCCCCATGTCAAACATTCGTGGGAAACTTACTGGGATCAACGTTCCTCAGAGGAGTCTGGAATATATGGGGTCGAGCCCACTTGGGATTTGTTTTTGGATGCAGTAAAGGAATAGTATTACCTTGTTGGAAACTACGAGGACCAATACATGAGATGGACCACACTGTGGCAAGAGAGGGTCCAAGAAGTTTCAGAGTTCACCAATACCTTCCATACCTTGCAAACCAAGCTGGGTATCAAAGACTCTGAATGACATTTAGTTCTGAAATACCATGGGACTCTACACAGATACAACCAAACTGAAATGGATTTTATGGACATCTCATCACTCGATGTTGCTTATCGATATGATGTTAAAATCAAGCAGAAATTTAAGCACCAGAACAAACAGGAGTTTGGGTCTGAAAATATGCAAAAACCAAAGTATGACAAAGATGGCCCTAACAAACAATCTCCCTAAAACCAGTCCAAGCCACAGGAAAAGAAGGGTCACGGGAAGACAAAGAAGGACACCGAAAAATGGTGCAATTTCCAAAAAATCCCCTGGCACAACACCAATGAATGTCACTCAAAACATTCATTGGTGGCCAAGATCAAAGATAAGGATCTGAACCCTGATTCTGAATCTGATTCTGATAATACTAGTAAAAGACAGATCATTGACACAAACCCCACTACTATTGTCGCGGTCGTAGCAATTCAAACTAGAAGAACCAACAAAGCCGGAAGAGAGGGAGTGCCTTTTTCATTCATAGATGTGGGTGAAGGGGACCCCACTTCATTTTATTTTTTATATTGGAAGCCAGAAGAACCTCATCTCAGCAGAGGTCATCAAACGGTTGGGATTGTCAACAACACCACACCCACAACCATACAACATCGGGTGGCTTCGCCAAGGACAAGATCTCTATGTCAGCCAACAGTGTCGATTATCATATGGCATCCAACCTTTCAAGGATGAGGTATTATGTGATGTTGCCCCACTAGATGTATGTGATGTCCTCTTGGGCCAACCATACATGTGGAGACGCCATAATGTTTATGATTCTCGACCCCGTAGTGTCATTTTTACTTTGGGGGGTCATATCTACATAATACCAGAGGTAGTTCCAACTATTTTTCCACCGAAATAGTGTTGCAAGGTAGTATCTCATACTGCAAAATTTAGCTTCATCACAATCTGTTCAAAATGGGAACAGAAGGACACTACAACAACTACAGCCTCGCCCCAAGCACCTTCTATCCAATAGAAGCAGGTCAGTAAGGTTGTAGCAAAGTGCAAAGATTCCTTCTGCACACAGGAATCTCATGTAGCCAGACTGGTTAAAAAGGTCCAACCCTTCTAGCCACATGCTCATGACAACCTTCAACAAGCTAAGCAGTGCAACTTCTCCAATAAGTCAAGCAGCTCATCAAGTTGCAGATTCAGCAAATGATTTTCCCTCTCCCCCGGGCATTAAACGCAATGGATACCATTGCTTCCTAAGGAGGGAGGATTGTTCTAGGTAGATATCGGTGGCCACCCACCTTTTCCAACTAGCTCAAAATAGTTTTCTGACAATTTTGGCAATTTACTATTTTTATCAGTTTTAAACTTCCAGAGCCATTTTGAGGGCCTAAATGAAGGTTTTTCTAGATCTAGATTCTCAATGATAGGCGAAGGCATCATTGAGCCCCCAAAATGAATCTCCTCTATGATACCTTTCCAACGGGTTATCATACACCTAAAACGAATATTGTATGCAAAAGTTACAACCCCGAGAAGTTGATGTACTACCTTACCCAAACGGGGCCCACGTGACTTTTGGCGCTTCATCTCCTAGGGTTAGGTTTGTGGATGTCTAGGGTTTTTGGCATTCCGGTTTATTGTAAAAAGGCCATCAGAGCCTCATTGTAATCATCTTCTTGCGAATGTGAGTAGCTGTCACATCTCTTCTCAGAGATAAGCTGCCACCATTCTAGCGAGTCTTTCACTCTATATTTTTACAGTCTTTGTACATTTATTTCATTAATAGAAATCGTGTATTACTGTATATATGTGTTTATGGTTGCATATCTGATACATTTTTGTTATATTATTGAATATATTTGATATCTCTATGCATTTATTTATTATATCTCTGCTTTCATTTCGTGCCAAAAATATTTGGGATCATTAGATCTGTAACATGTCTTACCTCTTTCAACAACCATTAGTTTACATTCCTTTTTTTTATTTTTACCTTTCCCATTCCAATAATTTTGCATGGTGCATCATCACCCAAATGAACCTATCCAAAATTACCTTGAACATAATCTATAAAATGTTTCCTATGGGGTGTGGCATGAAATGAAGCC
>SNQJ01S0035390.1:69997-101388 GCA_010110895.2 Picea sitchensis | reverse complement strand
TTATGTCTTATGGATCACATTTTTACAATGTGTGGACATGTGTATGTCTGTTCTTCTTCATGTGTGTGAAATATGCTAATCTAATGCATGATTAGCTAGAGTATTTGTGATTTGATTCAATATCCTAGGAACATGGATATACGTAATGTAATCAAAGCATTGTTCTAAGAGACATACGTTGAGGAATCGTCGGTGTAGAGTAGGATCATAAATGCAATAAACCCCATTTAACTGGGACACAACTAGTTGTGCATCTAAGTAGACCCGGAGGTGAGAGATACCATGCGACAAAGAGTCACGAAGCAACTCTATCACTGTGTTGTACTCGGTGACATTATTTGTGGCATCACCTAAACAAATACCTCCAAAAGATAGCAACTGGCCTTGAGGTGTGAAGATCACCCAAGCTGCGGAAGCAAGCCTCTGAGTGTGTCGGTTAGCGTCGTCCGCGAACCCAATGAACACCTTTGATTCACTTGACATTTTCCATAGCTAAAAAGATGATATCAAAAATGACATGTGCATAAAACAAAATGATAAAAAACTAAAATGTATAAGAACTATACATATATACAATAAGTCACCCAAGGCAACCCACCTATGAGTAATACATCTTGAGGTAGAGCCCATTTCTAGTCTCCACCAAATATTTCCCTTCGAAGTCAACCACATGATAAGTGCTCTTCTTTAATACCTCCTTTACAATGAAAGGTCTGAACCACATGGGTTTCAACTTGCCTGCCCCCAGGGGATCCTTATCTTGGGCATAGACCAGGACAAGGTCGCCTTCAGAGAAAATCCGAGGAAGAACAGACCGATCATATTGACACTTAACTTTTTTCTTGTGAACCTTGTTAGCCAAGGTTGCATCACGACACTGCTCATCGAGTTGCTCGAGATATAATAAGTGTTCCTCAAGCGGTGAAGTGTTTGGAAATAATTGTACTACCAACTTTAGAGATGGGATCTGGAACTCTATTGGTAAGATTGCTTCCAACCCGTAAACGAGTTGAAAAGGTGAGAAATTGGTTGCAGTCTTTATAGACGTTTGGTAGGCCCAAAACGCTGAGTACAATATCAAATTCCAATTTGAATTGGCCGAATTGATCGTTCACTGTAGAATAGTTTTGAGGGACTTATTCACAGCTTCCACCTGACCATTCACTTGTGGGTAGTAGGGTGATGAATGCTCTTGCCTCAACCCAATATTTGATGTTAACTCGGACATTATTTTGTTCTGAAAGTGACTTCCATGGTCAGTGACAATCTCCCTTGGGATGTCGAACCTTTCCATTATCTGATTGAACAAAAAGAGAGTTGTTGTCTCGCCATCATATTTGAACGTTGGCATAGCTTCTACCCACTTTTTGAGGTAGTCTAATGCTTCAATGATATAAAGGTGCCCCCTAGATGAAGGGGGGTGGCATGTAGTATAATCAATCCCCCACTTAGTGAAGGGGCCAACTATAATGACGGGAAACATAGGAGCGGGGTGTGCCCTCATCTTCCGAGAAAAGATCTAACATGGGTGACACTTCTTGATTGATTCAACGCAATCCTTGATTAACGTCAGCCAAAAGAAACTGGCTTGTATAATTTTTTGGGTTGTTTCCAACCCAGACAAATGACCACCACATGCTCCAGTGTGGCAGTCATTAAGAACAAGTTCTTCTTATTCATGAGTGAGACATCAGCGAAGGATGCAATCTACACCTCGACGATACAAAGTGTCCTCGAGTATGAGATAGTTTTTTTCCTGATGGCGTATACGTCGATGCTCATCACAAGAAGCAGAGGTAGGGCACTTCAAATTCTAGAGATAGACTAGTATATCTCCATACCAGGGGTTCGAAGATGAAATCAGAAAAAGATCTCCTTTAATCGGTGATTCTTTGGGTGTAACATCACCTGACTCGACTGAAAGTTTTGAGATAAGTTCCGCAAAGACCAATGACTTCTTAGACTTCGTAGAAAATAAATCCAAGTCAAATTCTTGGAGGATAGCAATCCATCTACTGATATTTCCATCGATTACACTTCGTGTCAATACGTATTGGAACGGATTCACAACGGCAATGACAGTGGTCTTGCGAAACAGGATATAATGACGGAACCATTGGACAACATGTATTGCTTCCAACGCAATCTTTTCAACGTGGGAGTAGTTGAGTTCTGGTTCAACCAGGCCTCGGATCAGGTAATAAATCACATGTTCTTCAAGTAGATCATCCTATTGAACCAAGACCATACCGATGGTCGACTCTTCTGTGGCCAAATACAATAAGAAAAATTTATTATAATTGGGTGGTCGAAGTAGAGGGGAAGATGTGAGGGCGCGTTTCAACGCTTTGAATGAGTGTTGAGGGGCTTCATCCCAATGGAAAGGGATGCTCTTCTTCAGTAAATGCATAAACCCTTTAGTGATCTTGGCATAGTTTGCGATAAAATGCCAAAGAAAATTAGCTTTTCCCTGTAAACTCTGAAGCTGAGGGACTGTGCACGGGGGAGGCAATTGAACTATCACCTCAACCTTTAGAGGATCAACCATGATCCTTGTTTTCGAAACTATAAAACCTAAAAGATGACCTGACGTCATGCAAAAACTGCATTTGTTAGGATCTAAGTGAATCCGATAGTAGCGACATCGCTCAAAGATAAGTCGAAGGTGCGTGGGATGATCAGCTCTCTTACGAGATCATGATGCTAAATCATAGAGATAGGCCCTGAATAGATTATGAAAAGAAATAGACATGGCCCACTGAAAAGTAGCTCCAACATTCTTCAGGCCAAAAGGCATCTTCCGATAAGAAAATGTACCCTATGGACAGATAAAATTTGTTTTATGTTGGTCTTCAGCATTAATCTGTATCTGATTGTATCCTGAAAAAATATCCATGAAAGAAAAGACCTCACAGCCTGCACATTCATCAATGATCTGGTCAATGAATGGGGTGGGGAAATTATCCTTTGGACAAGCCTTATTCAAATCACATAATTTCATACATACGCAAATCGTTCCCTGCTTTTTGTTGACCGTAATGGGATTTGACACCCATTGAGTCAACTGAACGAGGAAGATGAAACTAGCTTTGATTAGTTTCTCTACTTCATCCTTAATAGTTGTTTCTTTCCAAGGATTAACCAAGAGAAGATTATTTCGGACCGGCTTGGTGTCAGGGTAAGTCTTTATTTCATGTTCGATGATTCTTGGATCTATGCCTGGCATTTCCTCATAAGACCACGCAAAAATGTCATGGAATTCTTTAAATAAATCAGTGTAGATTCGAATCTCCTTGGGGGAGCAGTCCGCTCCGACGAAGACATTCTCCATGACACCAAAGGTTCTGGAGATATCGATGAGTATTGTTTTAGCGATGGTTTCCATATTACCTTGAGCATAAATTGCGTGCGTAGCCAAAGGATTAATAGGACAAGACCTATCTCCAGTTATAGTCAACACGAATTCACCAGCCTCAATTCTTCCTAACTCTGGGAGAAAATAAGATCTGTGATGGAGATCATCCCAGGGTTTGTCTGGACTAGTTAATGCCTCTATAATCTCCTCGTTAGAGGGAAAGACCAAGTCTAAGGAATCGGTAGTGGTGAGAGAACCTTGAGCCCGAGTAGGCTCGAAAACTGGATCTAACTCTTGCATGGGAGTCGGATCAAGGTTGGTGGAAGCTTGCTAGACTATAGAGTACGCAACCTCACGGACAAAGGCATGGCCATGCCATGATTCCTTTTCCCTTCCATCATGTCCGATGGGGAAGAAAGAGTCCACAGATTTTTAAAGTAAGTCATACGGAATGACGACACTTGAAAGATTTTAGCCTTAGGCTAGTCGGGGATAGTTGATATGAACTTGACATCATCAGACTAAGGCGGGTAATTGAAAGTACCCATCAAAGGCAGGCACAAACCAACACCTATATTGACGACGTTAGGCTATGGATTATCAATCATCGGGACCGTGGATGCCCCCGATGAAGGGTCATGACGAGAGAAAGACAACTGATCAATGGGGTTTGTGACAAATATTCCACCACAGAATAGTTATGGGTGGCCCTCGCATTTGGATTTTGGGAAGCTTTATTGAACACTCCTTTCAGGATGCGTGTCATTGTTTCGCCCAACGTCTTCTTGATATGGAGAGGAACAGATGGGTTTTCGACTTCTTTACCCTTCTTAGAAGTGTTTGTCATTCTGTAATCATGTGTCCTAGTCGCTATGTGGGCATCATCTTTCAACATATAAACATTCGAGGTCAAGGGATTACTAGACGATGAAGGGGGTCCCTAACTACCCCCATCCATGTTCGCGAAGTCTTGATTTAAATTATTCCCATGTGGAAATGGTCTCATTAACACAGCAGGTTGTTATTGCGCTAGTAACGTTTGGGCCTCCAGAAGCCAAGGGCACAGGTGAGTCAGATGGCCTTCCATGCAAAGGTTACATAGATACTTCGAGTTTATTTTATCTGTGTTTCCCCCGCCAGCATTATTGGTGGGTTTCTTATCCCCCTTACCCTTCTTTCGTTGTTTCTTCTTTCCATTAACCTGTTGGTTGACCTTCAAGTTTGTCGATTGCACACTATGTACATCTGACATTTGAGTAGGTGGAGCAGTCGAACCAGTGGTTTGGTTGGCCGAAGTTTGTTGTATCGACAACTATTGCAATTTATTCGACAGCTGATCAGCAGGCTTCACTTGTGTTGAACCAACAATAACATCGACATGTGTTCTAGACTTCTATCTGGTCTTGTCAAGAATGGACCACAGCGCATCTATAAAAAAATCATAAAGTAAACCAGATTGAGAGTATATTCGTTCTAGCTGTTGAGCTCTCATTATTGCTTCTTCCTCAGAAAACACTCCCGACGTTGCAACGTCTTTGGATAACTAGGGTACCAAAGACTTAAGGAACCACTCCAGTGGGAATGCTGGTGGAACTGATAGTTTTATCAAACTCCTCTGACGTCGCCATTGTCGAATGTGATCTGAGATATGGTCAGCCTTTTTTTGCTCAAAGTTGACCAGCAACTCGGTGTGGGCATCGTATCTCACAGGTAATTGAAAATGGTTTAGAAAAACCATTGCCAATTCACCAAAAGTAGAGTATCTTGAGCGTTCAAGGTCGATGTACCATTTCGCGGCACTCCTGATAAGAGTGCTTTGAAATAGACGCAACTGGATGGAGTTGTCTCTCAATGAGTTGGACGAGCACCATAGGTGAAATGTGGTCACATGATTGCCTAGATATTCATTGGGCTTACCTTTGAACTTTGGAATGTCTGAGGAAAACTTGGTCGACATAGGAGGCCAACGCGGATCGTGACAGATTGGGTCGTTTAAAAATCTTGACAATTCTAGCAAATGCAACATTGCCAGAAAAGGTAGCTTGGGTTGTTGAGTATGTATAGGAGGAAAGGAGCCTGGAATTTGGTTGGCACCAGGTTTCCAGGAAAAGTTAGGTTGTTGACCAGGGTTTTGGTAAAAACCATGGGCGTGGCCAATGTATGGATACTGCGCTTGTTGAGTTGTCATCGGTTGACTCACGTAATTGTACATTGAGGTCTGAGAATGGATTTCTCCCGACGTTGTGTTCCAAAGGTTCTGGAAAGGGTTTCCCCCTGTCGATCCGATGGGCAGAGGTACTGAGCCTTGCTCGGGGTTCCATTGGCCATGAAAGGGGTTGCCCCTGGTCAGCATCCATGATGAGGGGATTGATCCCTGCCACGGATTCCAAGGTATTTGAGAGGTTTTTTTCCCCTGTGCAAGAATAGTACCCTACACAAAATTTTGTGATCCAAAACCATGGTTTCCCCCGATCGAGATGAAAACTGAATAGAATGTGTTGTTACCAAATGCGTAGAATAAAGAGAATGGAAAAGAACCCACTGACATGGTGTTGGAAGAAATTCCTTGACTACCTACTTCGAACAAGTTGTGGTTCATGTTCGGCCAGGCGGGCTGTTGGGGATCACCGCCTAGCGAGGGGGACGATGGAGGTATATGACCCCCACCGTAAGGGAAATCATTATAGGGGGTTGAGGTTCCCCCCATGGACCCTTGTAGAGGAGTGTTAGATATCACTGCCCCCAGACCCAAGGTCTGTAGGGTGGAGTAGGATAGGACAGAGTTCGTATCAAAGTCAAGCATCATGTATGAGAACGGAGGGTTTGTCGCACTCTGGGTGAACGGAGCAGTGATCGACGCCATAGATGGAATCAGACCACTTATTGAAGTAGGGGTGGTCGATACCATGGTGGTTTGGACCAACGAAGGTGGGTTAGGAGGCGGAATGCTCCCTGTAGTGGCAGTCGTAGAGGGAGTGTGAGGACTCCCTGATGAAGTAGCAGCATTTGCTTCAATCATTTCTTGAAAGACTATTTGGTGCTCACAATGATTTACCCTTGGAGGGACAACTTGTACCACGATGGGCACTGACAAGTCAGTGATCAGAGAGTTATACAGCCTGATATCTTCCACTCCAAGGTCAAAAATAGTAGGCTCCTCCATATGCGAGATTTCTTCTCTCGGGGATGTCTCGGGTATAGTTTTCTACAGCCCGGTCGCCTCAAATGACCCTTGTTGGTCAAGTCTTTGTCGTCATGGTGGCGGGGGTGGCTCCAATTCAACTGGAAAATCTCTTGATCTTCCACTTTGTGAGAATATCAACGATACACTAGGGATTATACTAACGTTGAAAACTATCACACACTAGAAAGAGTTCCTAAGAGATAAAGCAATCAAACCACTAACTAGTTGGAAGAACAGTTACACCAGCCAACACTAGAGAAACTTACCGGTGCAAGTGAAACTCGAATATGGAAGCACCCTCTGGGTATACTCTGCAAAGCGTGGCTCTATTTATGTCCTAGGTACTGTGGTATACCCCCGCAATCACCTGTGTAAGTCACTAAAATAAAGGCAACTAGGTTGCCAGCGCGCTAACAATCACCAGGCGGGTACAGTCGACAGTCGGGTGGACCGCAATGAGTAGGGTATCAAGCCCAAAACCTATCAAGGGTATAGAAATCAAGTTTTCTAGAAGCCAACTGAGGACCTCAAACGGATTCAAGACCCACGAAGCTCTGTGGAAAATGCGATCAACGGAATCCCAAGACAAGTCCTCTATATGTGTTCCCCACTATGCTTGGTCTAGATTTGGAGGGGTTATCTCTACTACCTTTATGCACGCGACCTCGTATTTAGCCCCTCTGTTAAAGGGGGGTCCCGTATAACTTTCATATTTACTAGAATTTTTACACTTCCTAGCATAGGCTCGTATGTTTGTTTTATAGGCTTGAAGAGTTTCCTCTCCAACCTAAATCAAGGCTCTAGCCTAGACTAGTTGATGGACCCTACAAACATAAAGTCTAATAAATTTTAATTAAGCGTTAATTTTAAGTGGTTTTTCTTAAATTCAAGTAAATAGAAATGAAACTAGTGGTGTATTTTAAGAGACGAAAGAGAAGAGCATTAAATGAAACTAAAAGAAAACTACTTATTTTTGAAAAATAAAGATTTGCAAATTTACACTCTTTAACCAACTTTTCGTAACTACTTTTTCTAAGATATTTTAAAAGAAAAACACAAAACAATATTTCACTCGACTACGAGCTAATTAAGTATTCTGAGCATTCAGTAAAGAACTTAAGAAATCACTCTTTCTCCTGATAATCAAAGACAACCAACCTAACTACTTACCAAACAAAGAAAGAAATGATTTTTTTTTTTTTTTTTTTTATGCTTCAAAATTAGAAACTTGAAATAACTTCTTTTTATTTTTCTTCTAAAGCAAGTAAATCTTTTTATTTTCTTCTAAAGCAAGTGAAAGGGAAAAAGTGAAGACAAGACAAGACCAAAAACTGACTTCAAGTCTATTACGGATCACAGGGAGTCATTGACAATACTAAACAAACTGATCAGAAAAGACTCACAAACTCGTCTCAAACCATTACTAAGAAAACACAAGAAATCTTGATAAAGAAATAAGCTAACTGACGTCAAACCCAGGCTAAAGAATGTAACAACAGAGACGAGGACTAGATCAAGAAAACCCCTGAGAATTATGACTTCAATTAGGGAAGAGGTTGACTACCTCTTCTTGAAGAAATACTTTCTTGACACGGGCACGCTACTGACACTTAAGCAGCCTGTGTATGTACGCGAGCTATCCAAAGGTAGGGCATGTATGTACGTGTGAAAACCCACTGTAGGTTGTGTACACCTCTCTAACTTCTCAAAAAGAAAACTAATAGTCAAGGCCGACAAGGCAGGGAGTATTTGTATGGTAGACCAGAATCCATTAAAGACACAGCAACTTACAGAATACTCAAAAAGGGAATCAAAACCAAGTAAAAACCCAAAACGATATCCCCTAAAAACCCTAGAGGCTTCCCCAGTATGGTCTCCAATTCTTCTAAAGCAAGAAAACCCCCCTATGGAATACACTAGGTTTCAACATGTAGGTAGATATAACCATCTAAAGTCTCCTACTTTTTAACAACTACCCTAAATACACCCCACATTCATGCATAAAACACAAGGTAAAGAAATCTGGTAAATCTACGTCTGGTGTCGATCCTTTTGCGTTCGGTTGTTCCTAGACTACAAGTCTCCTCCCAAGGTCAACCTGCATTCATAAAAAGACAAAAAAAGAACTACGAACATGCATATTATATATGAATTAGTGGGTTATATGTCATAATCCAATATAAATCAAACATAAAGATTGAACACATCATATTCGGGACAAAAAAAGTATTCCTTTTTATTAATCTCACAAAGTTACTTATAATGAGATAAGCGACTACTCCTCGAACATGGTCTGGGATTCTCTTCACCAAGCTCCAACTACGCTTCCACGTATATTTCTTCTCTTCATCTCTCTCTAGGGAATGGATTAGGCTTGAAATGGAGGGAAAAGGCAAGAATAGGGAATTCTGGCTCAAAACTCACAATGTGGCTGCAAATTCTTGGGGCAAGGGGGGAAAGTGAAATGGGCAGAGTTCCATTGTTTTTCTGCTTATGTTTTGAATGAGACCGCAACAACTCCTTTTATATGACAAAAGGATGGTTATTCGGTTGGGTGGCAGGCTATAGGTGGTGGGATATTTGGGAAACTACCCAATAGCCCGTAATCTCAACGAATTCCTTGCAACTTTTTAAATTTTTACAACTTTTGTGAGTATACGCGGGTTGTAATGGTGCATCTAGTGTACATATGTGAGTTTTAGTGGTGCATAAAGCATGTGTACGTGGGCAGTACTGGTGCAGGGCACGTAAATATTCAAAAATATGGTTTTTAATAAGATTTGCTCAGTAATGGCTTGGAAAAAATAGCAAGTAAGATGGTCTGAGGCCAGGTATACATGTATGGTGCAATTTAGGGTTATAACAAGATGGACAAATGGAAACAGGATAGGTTCATGCAGATGATGATGTATTTGCAACAAGATTTGGCAGAGAAGGAGACAGTCTTTGACATGCTTCAAGTATATGCCCAAGAGCATAGAGGAGCAAGGAAACCTTCCATTTCCACTGCAGATGCTAACACCATGACTGAGGATACCTTGGTAAGCTCACCTTCCATTGACACCTCTGAAGAGTAGCTCAGTGAATTTGAGAAGCATACTAGGGGTATTGTCTCTAAACTCCTAAAGAAAATGGGCTATGATGGACAAGATCTATGAAAGAGGAGACAAGGAATCTTCATCCCCATTGTAGTCAACCCCTAAGCCAAGTGTGAAGGCCTAGGTTTTGATGGTAGAAGTAAAAACTCCATCACCATGAAGAAAATAATTTTTGTGAAGGGAATCGACATGCTTGAGTTAGCTTACTCATCAGGAGAAGGAGAAATTGTTGGTTTTGGAGCCTGATTGTCATCCTGATTTATATGCAGGTGTTCCTATAAGGTCATAGATCTGATGGTGGAATTTATGTTAGGGTTTTCTCCCCAAAAAAAATCCCATTTTGTATGAGGGCATTCTATTGCGGTTGTGTGTGATAGCAAATATTGTGTTCTAAGAGAGGATATTGTGAGAGAAAGAAGAGGAAGTCACAGTGGGTGTGTTATAGGTTGTATCCCTTCATTATGTTGGATAATAAAAAGGAATGACCTGGAAATTTCTTTGGTGGACATAGCCCACACTGGGTGAACCATGTATATCTATGTCTCTATTGTATTGTGTATCTTTTGTGTTTTATTTCTACATTTTTTTATTTTATTGCTCTGCAATCATGTTTTTCTAACAGAAACAATAGTGAGTGAAGGTGTCATATCGCCACACCTCATCCTTGTGGAAGATTGAAGGACATAAATGATGAGGAGAGTTTGCAAACCCAACCCACACCTGCACTCAGATAAATCAACTAAAAAATCAGCAACTGAAAGAAGAAGAAGAATACCAATGGGTCTAAGTCAAACAAGAAATTTATTATGTGTCACTAATGCAAGAAGAGATGCCATACCATAGAAATATTTTGGTATGCAGATGCAGGCTCACATTGTAGAAATAAAGGAAATTGAGAGGCAACCTACTGGAAGAAGCAAGACATGTTCTGCATTCTTGACTGTTTCCAAATGTTGAATGGAAAGAAGACATCTCCAATCCAAAAACATACATAGAGGCACATGGAGAGGAGTATGACAAGAAATCCTTGAAGCACCCAAGTGAAATTTTTCCACCATTGCAAGTTGATTGGACATTGAGAAGTGAAGTGTTTCCGACTTCAACTAGAGCTTCACCCCATAAACCACACAGCCAAGAAAAGGTTGTGGAAAGTGAAGATTGAAGAAGATGAAGATCTTCCTGCATCTTTAGTCCATGTGACACCAAATTTTTCCAAGGAGAGATAGCAGCAAACAAGTACACCAAAAAAAAGAAGAAGGATAATTGGTTGATACTAAAGCAGCCACAACCTAATTATTTTTTCTATTATTATATTCTAAGAACCCCATCGTGGAGTTGTGTCAAAGATTGGTGCATGGAGGTCATTGACCATAGAGGAATTCTTGAGGACTCCATGATGTGCCTTGCAAGCATGTGTAGGCACCATAGAGTTGTTTTTGTTTTAGGAAGCAATTGATCCTGGAAAAGTAATGTAACAACACTTGAGGATTTTTTGTGTGATGGTAGCATTCTAGGGTCACATTGAATGGACTAACATTTGACTTGGATTCGTTGGTAGCCGAGATTGAGTGTCTCTAAGGAAGACAGGGATATGGGAATGAGTGTTGGGTATAGATGATCCGGATTTTATGAGCAGAACGAAATGAATACAGATTATTAACAGGTGCTTAACACAGAATAACATAGATACAGTAAAAATGGTTTTCTATTCAATAATGAAATAAGATGAAACTGTAAAATGCAGCAGAAACAAGCTTGCTGGAATGGTGGCAACTTATCTCTGAGAAGAGATGCGATGGTTGCGCTCATTTGCAAGAAGATCATTACAATGAGGCTTTGAAGGAATTTTCACCATAAGAAAGAATTCCAAAAACCATAGACATCCAAAAACCTAACCCTAGGAGATAAAGCGCCAAAAGTCATATGGGCCCCATTTAGGTAAGTTAGTACATCAACTTCCCGGGGTCGTAACTTTTGCATATGATATTTGTTTTAGGCATATGATATCCCATTGGAAAGGTATCATCAAGGAGATTCATTTTAGGCACAACATTGAAGGAAATTACATATTGAAAACCTGTTTTCCCAAACAACGTCGTTTAGGGCCTTAAAATGGCTCTGGAAGTGAAAACTGCTAAAAATAGTAAATTACCAAAATTGCCAGAAAACTATTTTGAGCCAGTAAGAAAAGGTGGTTGGCCACCGATATATACTTGGATCAATCCTCCCTCCTTAGGAATCAATGGTCTCCATTTCATTGATTTCCCCCATCATATGAGGAAATTTCTGTTGAATTTGGCCCCGGGTGAACCACTTGCCTTGGTGTAGGAGTTGCCCTGCTTTGACGATTCGATAAAGATGAATCCTTTGTTGTCGAGTGCCCTTGATATATGTGTCCACAATATGATCATTGGATGTATGTTGTATGTAGTTGGGGTTGAGCTATTTTGGTGTCAGTTGTCCTACTACTTCTGAGGTGTCCAATAATGGTGGGAAATAAGGGCGAAGGAGATCCACATTTAAAACTGGGTGTAGGCCAAGGAAAGGAGGAATGTTGAGCTCAAAATAATTATCCCCCACGACCTTGGTGATGGTGTATGGCCCATAAAAAAGTGGGATAAGCTTATGATGGGGTCATGTAAGGTGTTCTTTCTATAAGTGCAACCAAACTTTGTCGCCCACTTGAAACTTATGTGGCCCCCGATGTTGATCATGGCATTGTTTGTACTTGTCATTGGACTTCTGTAGGATATACTGAGCCTGTTGGGGGATGTGCTCGATCTACTCAATGAATCAGGTAGCTTTGAAAGCTTCAGTTGGAGAAGGATATGAGTCGGTCAAGGTGACCGCAAGGGGAATTGAAACATCTATGGGACCCAATGGTTGGAATCCCAACCCCACCTGAAAGGGGTTGTGATCGGTTGAACTATGCAGGGATGGGTTGTAGCTATGTTGGACATAGGGAAGGATATCATCCCATGTGCGAGGGTGATTTCAATTACACATGTGAAAGATATGCACAATCATTCGATTTACGATGTTTGGCCATCTGTCTGGGGGTGGAATGTCGTGGATTTGGTGAGCTTGGTGTCCAGCGGTGACTAGGTGCTCGACCAGAATGTACTGAGAAATAGACTATCCCGATCTAAGACAAAGGTTTATGGGAGTCCAAAATGTACCGAGACTCATTCAAATAAGAGCTTGGCAGTGGCCTGTGTTGTGATTCTCTTCTTGAAGGCAACCAGAATCGCCATCTTAGAAAAGCGATCAAAAACCACAAAAACACATTCATTTCTCCACTTGGTGGATGGGAGGCCCGAAATGTAGTCCATTGAGATGGATTCCCATGGCCTGTCAGGAGTAGGAAGAGGGGTGTACATGCCCTGTTTCTTAGTGTTCAGTTTGGCAATAGTGCAGGCAGTGCAGGACCTGATATACTTGCTAACCTCCTGTCAAAGTTTCGGCCAGTAGAAATTTTTTTGTAGCATCGCCATTGTATTTTCGATGCCGAAGTTTCCTACCACCTGACTATAGTGGGCTTCCTAGATTAGCTTCACTCGCTCTCTTGATGGAACAAATATATGTCCTGGACGACACAACAACCCATCCTGAAGATGGAAATTATCGACAACTACGTTTGCACCCAACATTTGGTAGGTGGTGGCGAAGTCTAGGTCTATCTCATAGATTTTGGGCCATCCAGAGGTCTCATGGCTACAAGAGTCTAGCACCTTGGTGAGTTCCATGACTAGAGGTCTGCTGAGGAAATGAGTGACGCGATTGGTGCTTCCTATTTTATACTTGATGTTGAGGTGGAATTTCTACAAGTATGTGGACCAATTTTGATGGTGGTCATTCTGCAATTTTCCTTGTGTCTACATGAACTGCAGTGGCTTATGATCAATGTGGATGATTGTCTCCTTCCCAAGAATGTAATGTATCCACTAGTGGCAGGCTTGAAAAATGGAGTACATTTATTTGTTGTAAGTAGGGTACTTACTGACAACATCGGATAGTGTCTCACTATGATAGGCCACGGGGTGATCGTGTTGAGTGAGAACAACGCCCACAGCATAGTCTGAAGCATTTGTCTCGATCTCAAAGGGATGCTATAGATCTGGTAGTGAAAGTATTGGGTATGAGAACAAGTGTTGCTTCAAATCATCGAATGCTTGTTGTTGGGACCGGCCCCACACAAATTTCACCTTACCACCACCCCTACTTATTTGGCTAAGGGCCCATGCAATATGGGAGAATCCCAACACGAAGTTGCGGTAGAAATTGGCAAGGCCTATGAAGCTCTGAATCTCAGTGAGTGTGGTTGGGGCTGGCCAGTCATCAATGACATGGATTTTGGTTGGATCCACTTGTACTCCATTCTGATCAATGATGTAGCCCAGGTAATGGACCCTGTCCATGTAGAAGGATCATTTTGCCAAGTTGGCATATATCTTGTGTTGCCACAAGGTGTGCAGAACCTGTTGAATATGTTGCAAGTGTCTAGCCCAAGTCTTGTTGTAAATGAGAATGTCATCCAGACATACCACTACAAAAAGTATTGGTGAATGGTCGTAGGATATCCTCCATCATCCTCATGAAAGTGGTCGGAGCATTTTTCAAACCAAAGGGAATGACCAACCATTCAAAAAGGCCTTCCTTTGACTTGAAGGCGGTCTTCCAAACATTTGTTTGATATATCAAGACCTGGTGGTAGCTAGACTTCAAATCAATATTACTGACGTATTTGGCCCCCGTGATTTGATCAAGGAGGTCATCGATTTGGGGAATCGGGTACCGGTTTATGACTGTGATTTTATTCAGATCCCGATAATCAATGCAGAGTCGCTAGGTTCCATATTTATTCTGTACCATAATGATTGGGCTACCACAAGGTGATGAGCTGGGATGGATGTTCCCCTTGTGGAGAAGTTCTTGGATTTGTCGCTTGATCTACTTATTCTCTAACAGAGAGCGCAAATAGACTAGCACATTGGGTAGTGGTGCATCGAGGGTCAAATTGATGGGGTGCTTGACTAGGCAATGCAAAGGTACCCCGGTAGGTGAGGAGACTATATCTAAGTATTCTTCCACGACCTTATCTACTTGCTTCTGCTATGTGGAGAGGTCATCCGCAGATACCCTAGATGTGTCTATGATCTTTCGCTTATTCTAAGAGTGAATCATGAAGAAGACAAACTTCCCCATCTTAGAGATGACCTTCCTGCATTACTTAGCAGATATCAAGGAAATACCACTAGGTGGGACTACCTCGGGTATCCTTTACAATTTCTTGTTCAAAGTAATAATAACACTACGAGGCCTAGACTCATATACAACATGAAATTTCCATAAATAAGGTTGGCCCAAAATAACATCACAAACTTAGAGAGGAGAAACATCACACAATACCTCTTCTTTGAAGGGCTTGGTGTCGTATGACAGTAGGCACTATTGGTTGATGCAGAGATTGATTCCTTGGCAGAGCCATCCAATGGTGTAGGGTTGTGGGTGCAACATTGTCGGCAGGTCCAACCACTTGATGACCTCTGCTGAGATTAGGTTCTTCTGGCTACCTCTATCAACGATGAAGTGCAGTGGGGTGCCTTTTACCCACATATGTGAATGGAAGAGGCACTCTCCTTCTTCTGGCTCATCTGGTTCACCAGGATAGAGCTTGGTGGTAGCAATGGTGGCACTGGGTTCCGTGTCAATGATCTGTCTTCCCCTTTCTGGCTCTGGCTCAAAGTCATAATCTGCATCTGATTCAGAGGTTTTCACTTCGGCCACCGGCGACTGCTTTGAGTGACAATCAACAGTGTTATTCTAAGGGATCTTATGGAAGTCGCACCACTTCCTAGTATCTTTCTTTGTCTTTTCGGTGTCCTTCTTTGCTTGCGACTTGGACTGGTTTTTTTTATACTATTCATATTGTCTCTATCCTTTGTTCTATGGGTTGGGGCCACCCTTTCATAGCTTCTGTTGTGCGGGGTTCCCAGGCCCAAATTGTCATGTCTTTTGTTTGAGCTTCTGCTCTATTTTGACAACATATCGGTAGGTCGCGCCCAAGGATGAGATGTCCAGAAATTCTATTTCATTTTGGATGTATCTATGCAGAGCACCGTGATACTTGAGCACCAGATGTCTCTCCAAATCTTTGATACCCAGCTTGGTGCACAAGGTATGGAAGATATTTGTGAAATCTGGCACTACTTGGTCTCTTTCTTGTTGCAGTGTGGTCCATTTAGTATACAAGTCGTCATAACTTCTGACAGGGTAGTATTGTTCCTTAATACCATCACTAAAGAATTCGTAGGTGGTTGTAACTGTAAATAATGAGGGTTCCTTTGTTTCCTTTTGCTCACAGAAAGTTTCCCACCAATATTTGACATGGGGAATGACTTTGAGCAGCGCAAAAGTAATATTTTCTCTATTCGAAAAGTTATGGAAAAAAAGTTACCCTTATAGAATATTCAACCACTTGTCTATAGCATCTGCGTCTATCTGACCTTCAAATATATGAATATCGAAGTTTATTTGTACCTTGAAGGGGGTAGCGCCTCCGCTCGAAGAATATGTGTCGCATGTTTGTAGTCACCGAAGGATTTGCGTGAAACTATCCATCATCGCGTTCCTATGTTGTGTGAGGGATTCCTCAATCCACAGTTTGAAAGGATATCCTATCCCATCATCTTTATTTTCTCCTGCCATGACAGGTCGCTTGGGCATGCGAGAGATTTTTTTCTCAATATAAACAAGCTAAGGACCCAACTCTTTGTACTCTGACCTCGTTAGGGACATGCATTAAGACGACAAGGAGCAGACCGCTCTGATACCACTGATCTGGATTTTATGAGCAAAACGAAATGAATACAGATTATTAGCAGGTGCTTAACACAAAATAACAGAGATACAATAAAATTGGTTTTCTATTCAATAATGAAATAAGCTGAAACTGTAAAATGCAGTGGAAACAAGCTTGTTGGAATGGTGGCAGCTTATCTCTTAGAAGAGATGTGACAGTTGTGCTCATTCGCAAGAAGATCATTACAATGAGGATCTAAAGGAATTTTTACCATAACCAGGAATGCCAAAAACCCTATACATCAAAAAACCTAACCCTAGGAGATGAAGTGCCAAAAGTCTTGTGGGCCCCGTTTGGGTAAGTTAGTACATCAACCTCCCCGGGTCGTAACTTTTGCATACGATCTTCGTTTTAGGAGTATGATATACCATTGGAAAGGTATCGTCGAGGAGATTCATTTTAGGTGAAATATTGAAGGAACTTTATTATTGCCAAAAAACTATTTTGAGCCAGTTGGAAAAGGTGGGTGGCCATCGATATCCACCTAGATCAATCCTCCTTCCTTAGGAAGCAATGGTCTCCATTGCATTGAGGTCCCCCATCAGATGAGGAAATTTCCGCTGAATTTGGCCCTGGGTCAGCCACTTGCCTTGGTGCAGGAGTTGCCCCGCTTTGATGATTCGATAAATTTGGATCCTTTGCTGTCAAGTACCATTAATATGTGTGTCCACAACTTGATCATTGGATGCCTGTTGTATGCAGTCAGGGTTGAGCTCTGTTGGTGTCTACTTTTCTACTACTTATGAGGTGTCCAATAATGATGGGAAATAAGGGCGAAGGAGATCCACATTGAACACTGGGTGCAGGCCAAGGAAAGGAGGAATGTTGATCTCAAAAGAATTATCCCCCACGGCCTTGGTGATGGTTTACGGACCATAACGAAGTGGGAAAAGATTCATATGGGGTCCTGTAAGACGTTCTTTCTGCAAATGCAACCAAACTTTGTCGCCCACCTGAAACTTATGTAGCACCCGATGTTGATCATGGCCTTGTTTGTAATTGTCATTGGACTTCTGTAGGATATCTTGAACCTGTTGGCGAATGTGTTGGATCCACTCAATGAACCGAGTGGCTTTGTTAGCTTCAGTTGGATCAGGAGATGAGTTGCTCGAGGTGACCGTAAGGGGAAGTGCAACATCTATGGGACCCAATGGTTGGAATCCCAACCCCACCTGAAAGGGGTTGTGGTCATTTGAGCTATGCAGGGCTTAGTTGTAGCTATACTGGACATAGGGAAGGATCTCATCCCATGTGTGAGGGTGTGTTGAATTATACATGTGAAGGATATGCACAATCATTCGATTTAGGACCTTGGTTTGGCCATCGTCTAGGAGTGGAAGGTCATGAATTTGGTGACCTTGGTGTCCAGCAGTGACCAGAGGCTCAACCAGAATGTGATGCTAAATCAACTGTCTTGATATGAGACAATGGTTTGTGGGAGTCCAAAATGTACCCAGACTCATTCAAAGAAGAGCTTGGCAGTGGTCTTTGATGTGATTCTCTTCTTGCAGGAAACCAGAATCGCCATCTTAGAAAAGAAATGAACAACCACAAAAACATAGTCATTTCCCCACTTGGTGGATGGGAGGCCCAACATGTAGTCCATTGATATGGATTCCAATGGCCTGTCAGGAGTAGGTCAGCAGTGCAGGACCTGATATACTTGTTGACCTCCTGTCGAAGTTTCAACCAGTAGAAATTTTTATGTAGCATCGCCATTGTCTTTTCGATGCCGAAGTGTCCTACCACCCTACTGTAGTGGGCTTCCCAGATCAGCTTCACTCACTCGCTTGATGGAACACAGATATGGCCTAGACGACACAGCAACCCATCCTGAAGATGGAAATTATCGACAACTACGTTTTCACCCAACATTTGGTAGGTGGTGGCGAAGTCTGGGTCTGTCTCATAGATTTGGGGGCATCCATAGGTCTCATGGTTGTAAGAGTCTAGCATCATGGTGAGTGCCATGACTAGTGGTTTTTTCAGGTAATCAGTGACGCGATTGGTTCTTCTTATTTTATACTTGATGTTGAGGTGGAATTGCAGCAAGTATATGGACCACTTTTGATGGCGTTCATTCTGAAATTTTCCTTGTGTCTGTGTGAACTGCAATGGCTTATGATCAGTGTGGATGACTGTCTCCTTCCCAAGAATGCAATGTCTCCACTGGCGGCAGGCTTGCACAATGGAGTACATTTCTTTGTCGTAACTAGGGTACTTACGGATAGCATCGGATAGTGTCTCACTATGATAGGCCACGGGGTGGCCATGCTGAGTGAGAACGACACCCACAGCATAGTCTGAAGCATCTGTCTCGATCTCAAAGGTTTGTTGCAGGTATGGTAGTGAAAGTATTGGGGATGAGAACAAGTGTTGCTTCAAATCATCGAACGCTTATTGTTGGGACCGAACCCACACAAATTTCTCCTTACCACCACCCCTGGTTATTTGGCTGAGGGCCCATGCAATATGGGAGAATCCCAACACGAATCTGCAGTAGAAATTGGCAAGGCCTAAGAAGCTCTGAAGCTCAGTGAGTGTGGTTGGGGATGGCTAGTAATGGATGACTTGGATCTTGGTTAGATCCACATGTATTCCATGCTGATCAATGATGTAGCCCAGGTAATGGACCTTTTCCATGATGAAGGAGCATTTTTCCAAGTTGGTGTATATCTTGTGTTGTCGTAGGGTGTGAAGAACCTGTTGAATATACAACAAGTGTTCAGCCCAAGTCTTGTTCTAAATGAGAATGTCATCTAGATACACCACTACAAAAGTATTGGTGAATGGTCACAGGATATCATCCATCATCCTCATGAAAGTGGTTGGAGCATTTTTCAAACCAAAGGGCATGACCAACCATTCAAAAATGCCTTCCTTTGACTTGAAGGCAGTCTTCCATACATCTGTCTGTTCTATGCAGACCTAGTGGTAGATAGACTTCAGATTAATCTTACTGAAGTATTTGACCCCTGTGAGTTGATCAAGGAGGTCATCAATTCAGGGAATCAGGTACCAGTTTTTTACTGTGATTTTATTCAGAGCCCAGTAATCAATGCAGATTCACCAAGTTCCATTTGTCTTGTGTACCAACACGATTGGGCTCCTGCAAGTTAATGAGCTGGGATGGATGTGCCCCTTGTGGAGAAGTTCTTGGATTTGTCGCTTGATCTCCTCATTCTCTAACAGAGAGCACAGATAGACTGGCCTATTGGGCATAGGTTCATCGGGGGTTATATCAATTTGGTGCTTGACCAGGCAGTTCATTGGTACCCCGATAGGTGAGGAGAAGATATCCTAGTATTCTTCCACGACCTTATCTACTTGCTTATGTTGTGTGGAGAGGTCAGTCACAGAGACCCTATATGTGGTTGTGATATTTCGGTTATTCTGAGAGCAAATCATGAAGAAGAGATGACCTTCCTGCATTACTTAGCAGAGATAAAGGAAATACCACTAGGTGGGACTGCCTCGGGTATCCTATACAATTTCTTGTTCAAAGTAATAATAACACTATGAGGCCTAGACTCATATACAGCATGACTTTTCCATAAATAAGGTTGCCCCAAAAGAACATCACAAACTTCGAGAGGAGAAACATCATGCAATACCTCATCTTTGAAGGGCTTGATTTCGTACGACAGTTGGCACTGTTGGCTAACGCAGAGATCGCTTCCTTGGCAGAGACATCCAATGGTGTAGGGTTGTGGGTGTGGCATTGTTAGCAAGGCCAGCTGCTTGATGACCTCTACTGAGATGAGGTTCTTCTGGATACTACTATCAATGATGAAGTGCAGTGGGGTGCCTTTTACCCACATGTGTTAATGGAATAGGCACTCTCCTTCTTCTAGCTCGTCTAGTTCACCAGGCTGGAGCTTTGTGGTAGCAACGATGGCACTGGGTTCCGCGTCAATGATCTGTCTTCCCCTTTCTAGTTCTGGCTCAGAGTCAGAATCTGCATCTAATTAAGAGGATTTCACTTCGGCCACCAACAACTGCTTTGAGCGACAATCAACAATGTTATGCCAAGAGCTCTTATGGAAGTCGCACCACTTCCCGGTATCTTTCTTTATCTTTCTGGTGTCCTTATTTGCTTGTGGCTTGGACTATTTATCTTGATATTGTCCATATTTTCTATTTCCTTTGTTGTGTGGGTAGGGGCCGCCCTTTCCTGGATTTTTTTGTGAGGGGTTCCTAGGCCCAAATTGTCGTGTCTTTTGTTTGAGCTTCCACTCGATTTTGACGACATATCGGTAGGTCACACCCAAGGATGAGATGTCCAAAAATTCCATTTCAGTATGGATGTATCTATGCAAAGCACTTCAATACCTTAGCACCATATGTCACTCTGAATATTTGATACCCAGCTTGGTGTGCAAGGTATGGAAGATATTTGTGAAATCTCGCACTGCTTGGTCTCTTTCTTGTTGCAGTGTGGTCCATTTAGTATACAAGTCGCCATAACTTCTGAAAGGATAGTATTTTTTCTTAATAGCATCCCTGAAGGATTCCCAGGTGGTTGTGACTATAATGAGGTTTCCTCTATTTCCTTTTGCTCACAGAAAGTTTCCCACCAATGTTTGACACGGGGAACGGCTTTGAGAAGCACAAAAGTAATCTTTTCTATTTTCGAAAAGTTATGGACCGAAAAATACCCTTCTAGCAGATTCAACCACTTATCTACAACATCTGCGTCTATCTGACCTTCAAATATATGAATATCGAAGTTTATTTGTACCTTGAAGGGGGCGGCGCCTCCACTCGAAGAATATGTGTCGCCTGTTGGTAGTCGTCGAAGGATTTGCGCGAAACTATCCATCATCTCATTCCTCTATTGCATGAGGGCTTCTTCAATCAACAGTTTGAAAGGATCTCTTGTCCCATCATCTTTCTTTTCTCCTACCATGAGAGGTCGCTTGGGCATGCAAGAGCTTTTTTCCTCAAGAGAAACAAGCTCAAGACCCAACTCTTTGTACTTCGACCTCGTTGGGGACATGAATTAAGATGACAAAGAGCAGACCACTCTGATACCACTGATCTAGATTTTATGAGAAGAACAAAATGAATACAAACTATAAACATGTGCTTAACACAGAATAACAGAGAAACAGTAAAACTGGTTTTCTATTCAATAATGAAATAAGTTGAAATTGTAAAATGCAGCGGAAACAAGCTTGTTGGAATGGTGGTGTCTTATCTCATAGAAGAGATGTGACGGTTGCGCTCATTCGCAAGAAGATCATTACAATGAGGTTCTGAAGGCCTTTTTACCATAAGCAGGAATGCCAAAAACCCTAGACATCCAAAAACTTGAAAAAACAATAATACCGAGCACCATTTGACTAGTTTTCCCAATTGGGTTCGAAGGTAAAAAAATATTATCTCATTGAGTTAGTTCTTTTGTGTAGTGAGTATGGTTAAATTAACCATTATGTTTTGGTATATATTGTTGGTTATAATTTGAATGTATTATGTGTATCTTAATGAGGGGATTTCGAGCAACTTGTTGCATCTTATTTTCATTATTGAGTGTGTATTGAGCATTCCAATAATATCTTCATGGCTTCTGTGTGTTCTAAGAATCATGTCTTGCTCTTAGACGTCCCAACACTTGTATTTTGTTATCTAAACTAGACACGACCTTACCCATGACTCTGGGCATCCATGAAACTACGAGGAGCATTATCCAACTGTCAAAGTGACCACAATTTGTTTGCAAGATAGTAACCTTGTCTAAGTGCTCACCATAGCTCAAGGAGAATCTCACACATTGTTATTTGTTGCTAGAATGTTGAGGGAAAACCAAATTCAAAGAGGACTCCCATGAATTGTTCTCTATTGTCCTTTATGTGTTTGACGTGCCACAACCTATCTAAGACACCCATGGATTTAATCTATTGTCTAACATCACATATGATCTAAACCATATTTATTAGATGTTATACTCTCTATTCATTTGCTACACCATGTACATGTGACTTGGTAATGTTGTATATTTTCACCCATGAAAAACCCTAGCGATCAATAGAACCCACTCATTGCTTTGCTTGTTGGCTATAGTTTTATCGTTTGGAGAGAACATAGAATATAACTTGTTGGCAACCATACACAAAAATCTAACCCTAATTTATGAGCCATCAAACACATAGTGTAACATTTGGGAAAACCAGAATGCCTTTGTTGGTTGTCTAGTGTTGACCATGTCCTCAAATTCACCTCTCGCATATTAAAAACGTTTACCAACATATCCAATTCACCTTTGACATATTAAAACGTTTGTCATCGTATAAAATTTGCATTTGGCACATTAAAAACGTTTTCCAACACATCTAATTCACCTTTGTCATATTAAAACGTGTGTTATCATTTCAAATTCACCTCTCACACATTAAAAATGTTTACCAGCATATCCAATTCACCTCCAGCATATTAAAACGTTTACCAACATATCATTGGAGTCAGTATGCCTCTCTATCTCTAGTCGCCACTTGTACATAGTAGCATTTTTTGAACATATCTGAGGAGTGTTGGGCTTGCTCCCTATTGTCCACACGTATTAAAAACCCAACTTAGACATTGGATCCTATGCTACCAACTTGGACGTTGAATCATATGCTAATAGTATGGTACATTTCCGAGTAGGCGAGTTGGCCATATGGAATGTAGTTGTCTTGGTTTAAATGATGCCACAGACTATTACAATACTTCAATGCATGAGAGCTTCCATTTCTAACCTAACCTTCATGATTTCATTCCAGGGAGTAAATGAAGGTGTAATATATTCAAGATTCAAGATTGATTCATACCAGGCATTGGATTATCATCCTAGCGCCTAGTTCATTAATGGTTGGATTGTAAAGAGTTGGTTTCCCTCTTCTTATGTTGTAATCCACTTAACATAGACCATAAACAAACCTAATTTTTGAACACCATTTGATATTCATGCTCAAAGTGTTCTTATAAGAAACTTCTGGTCATGATCAAGAAAAAACCATTTACATATGGAACAACTACATTGTTGAGTTTCTAAATTGTTTCATGGAAGATATTTTACTTTTCAACCTTCCATTTTCAGCTATTTATGAGTGAAGGGTAGAAGAATGATCCTCCAAGAGACAGTAACCTTATGCACAATTCAGAGAAAGAATTGAGATAGAGTCCATAAATCAAACTCCGCACAGGTATCCATGTTGGTGAAGTGAGTGGGTTGTGAGCCCCTCAATTATGGATCAAAGAGTGGCCAGCCATATTTTGTATCGGAGGAGACTCATTGAAGTTGGTAAATGTGTTGAGATTGAGGTTGGTATGCCTCTGAGTTATTTCTAAGGATAAATTACCCAAAGAGAATTTGCAAATGCTATGTGAGCACTCCTATTGTAGCTGGATTTCCTGGAGCCCCTAGTAGAGAGATTAATGGTCGATCTATGATGGATCCCTGAAGGGGATGGATATATTATGAGGGACTATGGTGCATAGAATTAAATCTTATCCCTTGAGTTATGTAGACTGATGGGGAAGAGAACTAGGCGGTTGGAATTGTTGTAGGAGTCACATTATTGTGCTTTAGTGGGTATTTGAGTTGTTACAGTGGACNATATTATGAGGGACTATGGTGCATAGAATTAAATCTTATCCCTTGAGTTATGTAGACTGATGGGGAAGAGAACTAGGCGGTTGGAATTGTTGTAGGAGTCACATTATTGTGCTTTAGTGGGTATTTGAGTTGTTACAGTGGACTGTATATACCCATAAGAGTATGTTTTTCCTTGTGGACTCATAGCCCTAGCTTGAGGGTGGATTGTTACATAGAGAATTGGTGTAACAGTGCCAATGGTTGGGAGGAACATTCTTTGTATACATTTGGTTCTGTAAAATGTTTTAAAAGATAAGTGTTATAGTCACTGTGTCATTTACAGTCTTAATGCTATGATAGAATGTTTCATTTATTTTGTATGTTGTATGTATTAATGTTGTGATATGTGTTTAATTTTTGTTGTGTGTGTAATGTTTCCATTCATGTTTTTAATTATCCATGACAGTTGCATGAACTTGTATTTCATGTTGTGTATATTTTCGGATTTCAATAGAATGTTAGTCATTTTGGTGGTTGTGTGACCTAGCCAAGGAGTTGGGTACTTTAAAAATTGGTACCAGAGAAACATTTTTGTTTTTTTTTGGTAATGGGTACATTACATGCAACATCCACATACTCTACCTCTGTAATGGAATTTGTTGGAACAAATTGTTTTTGTTATCTCCAAGAGATAGTTGTTGATCCAAGACTTGTGAGGTATCCTAAAGTATACACTCCATTCTCCTTATCCATGTCAAAGTCTAAATCTGTATGTCCAACTAGTTTGACGCTATCCATAGTAGAGTATTTGATCCCAAAGTCTTGAGCTCCCTTCGTGTACTTTAGAAATTTGTTTGTAGCACACCAATGTCCTTCACAAGGTTTTTTCATGAACCAAGAAAGGATCTCAATTGATAATGAAATGTTTGGTATGGTAGTAGTAAGGTAGGCAAGACTCCCCACAAGTTTTCTATATTTAGTTGCATCCTCAAATTAATTCCATTCTTTTGATGTTAGATTCATATTTTGTTCCATTAGAGTAGAGAGAGGATTACAACAATCCATGCCAAATTTGTTCAATAGTTCTCCAATGTACTTCTTTTGGGAGACGAATACATGCTTTGGATTCTAAGTTACTTCAATACCTAAGTAGTAGTGAAGATATCACATGTATGTCATCTCAAAACCCTTATTCAATTATTTCTTCATGGATGCAATATATGCTTCATTTTTCCCTATTATCAAAAGATCATCTACATACACCACAAGATACACAATAGTTTTTCCAACTTTCTTGAAAAACAAAGTTGAACCATCAAGATTAAAATGCTTGAAATTGATCTTCAAAATATTCTCAATTATCTTTTCATACCATGTGCAAGGTGCTTGTTTTCAGCCATACAAAGACTTTATGAGCTTCCATACCTTATGTTCTTGACCTTTCACAACAAATATTTATGGTTGAGACATGTAGACATTATCTTTCAAGTATCCATTCAAGAAGGTTGTCTTCACGTCCATGTGATGAATCTTCCAGCTATTTTATGTAGCCAAATCCAACAATGCATGAATGGTATCCCATTTTTCTATGGGGTAAAAATTCTCCTCACAAATTATGCCTTATTTCTATGCATATCCTTTCGCCACAAGCCTCACCTTATGCTTGTGAAGTGAACCATCTGATGTGTACTTGTTCTTGTAGACCCACATGTAGCCAATTGATTTGGCTCCAAATGGAGGATCCACCATCTTCCATCTCCCATTCTTGATGAGAGAACCATATTTCTTATGCGTGGATTCTTTCCACTCATCATGAGAAGAAACTTATTCAAAGGAATTTGGTTCAATGTTATTAGATAAATTCAATTCACAATCAATTGAAACATCCATATCATTTACATCACCTTAATCTTAATCATCTACATCACCTCCATCTTGTATTCTATAACTTTTGATTCCTATCTTTCCAACTTCATTGGGATTAACAATTTCAAGTGTCTTTATGAGTAACTTTGGTGGACCTTTATAAGATGGCATAGGTTTCCCCATTGATTGAGATGGCGTTGCATTCCCACCAAGGTTCAACCTTTCAATCATCTCAAACACATCATCCAATTTAACTTCATGTTCTGATGAAGTGGATGGATCTTCTTCATGAGGGGACGATGGCACTTCAAAATGAGATTCCATGGATTGATCCAAGATAGGGATCCCCCATTCAAGATGTGGAATCTAATCATCAAACTCATTATATGTATTTACATGAGTGAATTTAACCAGATGATCAAGTCGTCTCTCAACAGTCTTGTAATTCTTAGTGGATTCAAGAAAATATACATCACTAGAAAGAACGAACTTCTTGTTTACCTCAACGTAAAGTTGATATTCCTTGGTGGTATTTGAGTACCCCAAGAAGATGCACTTCTGACTCCTTGCACCAAGTTTGTTTCTTTTCTCCTTAGGAATTAAGGTATAGTAGGTAGAACCTAAAACCTTGAGTTGTCTTACTGAAGGAATGTGGCCATTCCACATTTCATAAGGATTATTGTTCCAAAGAGAATGAGATGGACTCATGTTTCTCACATACATTGCACATAGAACTCCATCAACCCAAAACATCAACTTCACATTCTTGAAAAATAGCATTAAATGTACCATATTCAAGAGTGTCTTGTTCATTCTTTTTGCTACACCATTTTGCTAAGGACTGAATGGAATTTTGGTTTGATGCTTGATCCCATGCTGGAGAAGGTAGATTTGAAACTCATTTGAAGTGTATTCCCTTCCATTATTAGTATGAAGAGTGTCAATATGAGATTGAGCTTCATTTTCAATCCATGGATGAAAGTTTTTAAATGTTTCAAATGATTGAGATTTATGTTTCAACAAATACACCTGGCACATCCTAGTGTATTCATAAATAAAATTATATTACCAAAGGTAGATGGAAAAATCATGGGGCCACACAAATTAGAGTGTGTCGACTTTAGGCTTTTGCGTGCTCTTGAGGTGGAATCATGAAAAATATGATTACTATGTTTACCAAGGATACAAGCCTCACATTACTGCAAATTTCTTGGAATGGTAGGCAGACTAGAAATAACACTTTTCTTCAAAAAATGAAAACTATGATAATTGATGTAACATCCCTACTATAATTCTCAGTTTAATTAATGCTTAATGTAGATATAATATGTGGCTACGACCAAGCGATATAATATGTGAATTGTATTTATATGTTTTAATAATAAAATGTGATGTCAGTTGCTAAGGGGAAATGGATAGATATGTGAGATGAATTAATCCACAAGAGAGGGGAGGGTCTAAGAGAATGCCTAAGGGGGGGGGTCCAAGGGGGAATTACCATGTATATTAATTCAACCCATTTTCCTAAATTTGTTATTGGTACATGAACCTTCTAATTTCTGATTGAGTGTCCCCAAAGTCAATCATTGAATACATGTAAGAGGGTGGGTGTGAGTGGTCACATCCCATAGTTATTGGGAACATGGGGGATGAGTACAATCATCTTGGGAAAGTGTGTGAGTCAAGAAAGTAAATCCAAAGGGAGGAAATTCGTATGGGTAGTGGCAGCAGTTTTACACAATGAGTTTTTGGACATGAGTGTCAAGGAGAGAGCAAGAAAGAGATCTTGGAGCTGGGACATCCATGGAGGTAAAATTATAGAGCATGCTGGAGCATTTTTGGAGTGTATTTGGAGCTGAAGACTGAAGAACCAGTTTGTAAATCTTGTAGAGTGAACTCCTATGTGAGTTGCACTAAAACAACAAGTGTTTGTTGTTGTTGTTTTCTGGTAGTTTTCTTAGCAGCAAGTTTCCTTGAGTTCTTAGCTGAGAGATTCATATTTACCTTTTCCAAAGAGACCCTAATAAATGAATGGGACACCCAAGGGATTGAGATCAGTGAAGGTTTACATTCCTTGGGTTGGGCAAGTCGAGAGGAAGAGAGATGGTGGAAAATCAAGATAATTGTAGGAGAATATCAGTGGGTTATGAGTTTTATGAGTTGTGAGTGGACAGTGGGAGACCACCCTCTTTTGTGGATTACTAGCCTCAGCTTGGGGGTGACTTGATGTTGATATTTCTAGAAACAGTTCTATTGTTGGGTGAAACGTCCATCCCAAGCAGCTGGTTCCATATCTATTTATAAAATCTATGTGTTTAATCATGTTGTTGTGTTATTTTATGACTTTGTTGTGTATGAACTCTATGTATTTGGAAATAATTTATATGTTGTTTTGTTGGATTATTAGACTGCATTCATGTTTATTTTAGCATGTTATAGATGCATCAAATGAATGGTATTATACAGTAGTCAAATTTGTATTTAATTCGTAGCTTTAAGCTACAAGAAATTATTTAGCTAGCAAAAATTTCATTTTTCTGAGTATTTTGCGTCGTAATGTACCTTGGTTGGGTTGGGGGAATGTTAGATTATGGTATTAGAGCACTTGGTTCAAACATCAGATTTGTATGGACTCTAACAAGTGTGAATTTTAGAAAAAAATGTTGTTACAGAGTTGTCTATGAAGAATTTGGGGGGAAATAGAGAAAAATTAGAGTGGAATTCCCAAATTCATGGGTAAAATCTTAGTTTGAGTGACTCAAATCTGTTTAATAAATTTAATGAATTAAATATCCAAGTTGTAAAGCGGAATTCAACTTGGAAAGGTTGAAATTTGCATTTTAATGGACGTTTGTATTGCTAGGAAAAAGTTCAGGAATCGACCATTGAGATTGTGTTGGATCTCGAGATCAACGACTAAGATCCATTTTGATAAATTTAAAAATCCATAAGGTTTCGGCTATTTGGAAGGTTGAACAAATCAACGTCGAAGATTTGTTTTTGACCATTTAGAAAATAGATCATATCGGTGGTCTAGATTAGTTTTTGGATATTGGAAGAATAGAGTTGGTCGATGGCTAAGATCATCTTGGCTTGAGGATCGACGACTTAGATTCACCTGGAGTTTGATAAAAAAAACACTAAGTGTTGAAGTTCACCAACATAACTCGTCGACGATCTGTGAAGAGTTGGTTCGGCCAAAGGAAAACGTCGATGGTCAGGCGTCAGCTAGATTCAGCAAAGTGTTTCAGTCGAGCAATGGAGATCCTCGATGGTCAATGGTCGGGTCGGTCAAATTGGTAAAGTGTTTATATCAAGCAAGAGAAGTGATCGATGGTCAATGAAGGAAAGAGGGTAATAACATGTCATGCCACATCAACATCCACATGTCATGCCATGGTATCCAAGTTGACACCTTAGGATGACATGTCTTTCCATGTCATCATCCACGTGTCATGCCATTTTAGTAGTTTCCACGTCATCCCAGAAGTGGTTGACGACCGATGGTTGGGTCAACTTAATTGGGGAAGCATTTTCGACAGTTAGTGGGTATCGTCAACAGCTGATGGGTTGATGGCTAGGTGTCAACCGAATTAGTGAGAATTTTCATTCACCAATAAAAATCGTTGACGACCGATGGTCAAGCTAGCCAGCTTAGTGTTGTGTTGTGAATCAGTTGTCAAGGGAGTGGGCCGATGGCCAATGGTCAAGTCGGAAAGTTAGAAAAAGTGTTGTGCTTGCCCAAAGGAGAATGTCAATCACAAATGGCCGATATATTCGGATCAAAAGCTCACATTTAACATGATTTAAGATCAACGACTCATATTTAAAAGGATGTTACATTAGTAAAATAATCAATTTTATGTGAATTTTTTGTGGTTTTTGAAGGTCATTAACTTGTGGGGCGATTTTGAGGCCCTAAACAATGTTTTTAGCCAATCAAAACCTACGATAATTTATTATATAAAGGTACACTTGTTTTGCAGCTCAAATAAAATAACTCGGAGAGAGCTATCCAATGAGCTAATTTTTTCGCAAAACAGAGTTCGTATGAGAAAGTTACAGCCAAAACATTAAGGGTAAAATTTTGGCACCAGATTTGTTCCAAAGGGCATAAATCCTTGCTCAAAAGTCTGTTTGGAGCACAAGAGTAGTCTATGGAAAGATTATTATGCATAGAAGACGAACTAGTGAGCTATATGTAGGATATGGGTATGTAAAAATGTGTAGGAAGAAAAAGAAGACACATGTAGCATACAGGGATAAATTGGGTAAAACAATCAAAACTTCTTCGATCTATAACTTTCAACTCAGAGCTCGGATTTGAGAAAGAAAATAGTCATTGGAAAGGCCTTGAAGAATAGAAGATATCTATCAACCCATAATTTTGAAAGGGGTAATAAAATTTTCCATAAATTAATAAATATATTTATGTAGCAGTAAATGAGTG
Organism: Picea sitchensis; assembly: GCA_010110895.2. NCBI lineage: Eukaryota > Viridiplantae > Streptophyta > Pinopsida > Pinales > Pinaceae > Picea > Picea sitchensis. Next base: position 70,997 of record SNQJ01S0035390.1, on the reverse strand, counting down.
GAAAATTCTAGCATATGGATGTTGTAAGTTTTCGCTCAAAACCCAGATTAAGGCATGGGTACAGTCATTAGAAATTTGTTTCAGATAAGAATGAATCTAAGGAATCATATTATGATTTGGTGCATGGTTTCCTTGATAAATTGGGATAAATATTAATCTATATTCTAATTTATGAAATGTTTTATGTTATGCATGTTCTAACAGTAGTTATTAAATGCATATTTCTTGCAGAATTAGAGGTACATGAAATAAAATTTTCTTCTTATATGAGGACTGGAGTTATGGATTATTCTCAAGGATATTATAGCCATGACGAAGAGATCATAGGTATGCATTTCATCGTGGTAAATGTTGAGATAGAATCAAATGGAAGAAGGGATAGGCAGGAACATGTCACTATGAGAAGCCTGCATAGGGAAGTGTAGAGATATAGAGTTGATAATGAAAGGATTATGAAGGCTCAAGAAGAGATGCTTCAGAGCATGAGTATGTTGCACAAGAAATTCAACAAGGAGTCTGGAACTAAGAAATCATCTATTTCTAGAAAAGTGACTACATCTACATCCTATAGAAAAAGGGATGATCATGAAAATGACAGATAGTCAAGAAGCATGAGAAGGCACCATCATTATCCAAGGAAATCTGTAAGATACCAGATATATAAAATATGCAGAATAGAAATGAAATGCTAGAAATGACAGAATAATAGTAAAATATCTAGCATAATCTTCACAATACACAGAAATGATATACGAAATAGCAATAGAAATAGCACTTTGAATCAGATAGCAATGTTCACAGGCCTCTTCGAGGGGGCAACCTCCAGTCGAGCAGCGCTCTGTTACAATAATCCCCAAGCTAGGGTTTTCATACCCTCGACCCTTATTTATACTAAATATGTCTATTAAGAGAAGAATCTAGAGGAAGATCCTTCTAGAAGTGGAAGCTTCTATTAGGTCTTCTTACATCCGCCTTATTCTATTTTATTGAAAGGTATTAT
>SNQJ01S0035390.1:50605-61284 GCA_010110895.2 Picea sitchensis | reverse complement strand
CCCATTGAGAGATTTTTGGACCACCAAAAGCTTTCATCAATCAACAGATAAGTGAGGGAAGAGTTCCCTCACCTTGTCCTTCTCAATCCACTTTGCCTTGCTTGGATGTGTGCCCTTTAAGCCTACTCGAAGATATTCAACATCACCTATGCGTGAAGTCCTTGTTCTTATATCCAAGATGATATCTTCCTTTAAATCATCCAAGTACTCAGGAGAAATCTTATCAAATGAAGGTATTGAAACTTCCTCATCCCGATCCATGATCATGGGAGGCTCAAAAGGTTTCAAGTTATCTACATTTACAACTTAGTAGATCTGCATATAAGGTGGAATATCTAGATGAAAATCATTGGTACCACTTTTCTCCAAAATAGTGAAGGGTCCTTAACAAAAGGGCTTGAGTTTCTTGCCTTCACCCTTCAATCTCTCCTTGCTGATGTGAAGCCATACCTGGTGTCCAACCTGGAACTGATGATCAACCCTGTGTTTTTCATGTCGATCTTTATACTGTGCTTGAATTTTCTCCAACTGTTCCCTGACTGCTTGGTGTACTTGCTGGATCCTCTGGATGAACTTGCAGGCTTTGTCTTCATTTCTTTCTTCATTTGAATTAACATCTCTCCCATACATCAAGTCCAAAGGAACTTTAGGTAGGTACCCAAAACATCTCTCAAAAGGCGAACACTGAGTGGAGGAATGTAAGGCTCAGTTGTAAGCATGTTGTACATAGGGTATCTGTTCATCCCATACTTTGGGATAGTAGCCTCAAAGAAAAAATACCACTGTTCGGTTAACAACCTCTGTCTATGGATGGAAATCAATGCTCCTCTTCAACTTGGTTTCCATCATTCTCTACAATCTTGTCCAAAATTCCTCAAGGAATCGAGTATCTCGATTCGAGATAATGGATGTGGGTAACCCAAAGTGAACCCAAACATACTGAAAGAAGAGATTATCAGTCTACTCAGCAGTGATCTGGTTTTTACATGGAATTAAGATACACATCTTGCTGAACCTATCCACTACAACATACAAATAGTCATGACCCCCTTTCGACATTGGTAAACCCCCTACAAAATCCATGGAGATACTTTCCCATGGATGGGATGAAAAAGGTAGTGGTGAGTATAGCCCCCATTTTCTATTAGTGGGATTACAAGTAGAACACATCACACACCCCTTTACATATTTATTTACACATGCTTTCATTTGAGGCCAGTAACAAAACCTTTGCAAATGAGCCATAGTTTTTCCTACCCCAAAATGCCCAAACACAAGAGAAGTGTGAGCTTCTTGTATTACATGGACTCGTTCACTTGCAGGAATACATAGCTTTCCAAGATGGTAGAGTAGTTTTCTCTGCAGACAATAGTTCTCTACCTGTGAACCATGGGTTAGCTTCTCATATACTTCTTTAAAATATTTATCAATGGCATATTTTTCCACATAGCTATATTGAGATAAATAAGTATTCTTAAAAATAATAGAAGCAACAATATGAGGTCTAGAAATCATATCAGCTACCTTGTTACTTGTACCATTTTTGTACTTGATTACCAAATGAAATTGCTGTAAAAAACCCATCCATCTGTAATGTTGAGATTGTTGCAGTTTGGTTTGTTCTTGGAGATACTGTCAGGGTTGGTGATCTGTATGTATGATTGTTTCCTTCCCTAACAAGTAGTGCTTCCATTTATTTACGCTTTGAACTAATGCATACGAATATTTATCATATGTAGGATATTTAACAACAACTTGGTTAAAGGTTTCAGAGTGGTAACATGTAGGATTACGATATTGCATCAATACTGCACCCATGGCGTATCCACTGGAATCTGTATCTATCTCGAAGGGCTATTGAAGATTTGACAATGCTAATAATGGTGCGGTACTGATCTTTTCCTTCAAAGTGTTGAAATCTTTTTGTTTCTTTCCTCCCCACTGAAAAGTGTTCTTCACACTGGTTAAGGTATGCAAAGGAGATTCTATAAAGGAGAAGTTTGAAATGAACCTCCTCCAATACTAGACTGCACCTAAGAATCTTTGTATCTCGGTTACATTTTTGGGCTCAGGCCAATTTACAATTACATCAATCTTGGAAGGATCAATTTTTAATTGTCCTCCTCCTACAATATGACCTAAGTACATAAGTGTCGTCTTACCAAATTCACATTTGGACAATTTTACATACAAATTTTCCCTTTGCAAAGTATCCAATACTTTCTTTACATGTCTCACACGTTCATCCCAAGTCCCGCTAAAAATAATAATGTTGTCTAAATATACAATCACAAAATCATCTAGAAAAGGCCTGAATACATCATTCATCACATGCATGAAGGTTGCCAGAGCATTACAAATCCCAAACAACATAACTAACCGCTCAAAAAATCCTTGTTTGTTTTCCATGCATTTTGTTATGCAACCTTGATCTGATGGTAACCACTGCACAAATCCAACTTAGTGAAATAAACAACATTCTTTAACTGATCAAGTAAATCATCTATACAAGGAAGAGAATATTGATTTTTCACCGTGATTTTATTTAACGCCCGATAATCGACACACATTCACCATGTACCATCTCTCTTTGGCACCATCGCGATCAGATAACCACAAGGAGATGAGTTGGGCCTGATGACCCCTTGATCCAATAAGCCTTGCACCTGCTTCTTGATCTTTGTCATCTCTACAATTGACATCCTGTACATGCCCACATTAGGAAGAGGATAATCCTATTGAAGATGTATTTCATGTTGGATTTCCCTCTTAGGAGGTAATCCATCTGGTTCTTGGAAAATATCATCATACTTCAAAACAATATCAATTAATTAATTTCTTATGAGAAGGATCACATCCTTGGAAAGCGTCATATGTTCCGAAATATTTATCCCTTAGGAGCATGAGTACATATCTCTTATTAGTGTTTATGAGTCTCTTCGTTTTTTCATCACTAACAAGTGTTGTGTTTACCCTCATGCTGTGAGCTCTAACAATATATTCCACTCCCCCCTNCTTGATCCAATAAACCCTGTACCTGCTTCTTGATCTATGCCATCTCCACAACTGACATCCTTTACATGCCCACATTAAGAAGAGGAGAATCTTGTTGTAGATGTATCTCATGTTGCATTTCCCTCTTAGGACGTAATCCATCTGGTTCCTGAAAAATATCATCATACTTAGAAACAATATTAACTAATTCCTTCTTATGGGAAGGATCACATCCTTGGAAAGCGTCGGATGCCATGACATATTTCTCTCTTAAAACCATAAGTACATATCTCTTATTAGTGTTTACGAGTCTTTTCATTTTCCCTGCACTAACAAGTGTTGTATTTACCCTCATGTTGTAAGCTCTAACAATATATTCCACTCCCCCCTTAGTAAGGTGGTATTTGTTCTCATGACGAAAGAATATTTTTTTTTCTATCATAAAGTTAAGGACTCCCCAACACTATGCCACATATATCAAGTGATACAACATCCAAATACACTTCATCAATCAACTTTGAAGAAATAGCAAATCTGACCCTACATTGTTTGGTGATATTAAGTTTTTATTTATCACATACCCAACCAAGAGGATAAGGCTTTGGATGCGGTTTCATTTCAAGACCTATCTTTTTGACAAGTTCTTCAGATATCAAGTTTACTTGGGAACCCATATCAAACAATGTATCTATCTTAGTGTGTTTAGATACAACTCCTATATGAAATAATTCATTCCTCTTTTGTTCATCATCATGAGATTCATTATTGGAATTTGAACTAGCATGAAGGGAATCTTTACCTTGTACTCCAACCGCTGTGATCTTTCCTTCATCTCCTAAATCAGAACCAAGATCTTGTTGAACTGTAGCAACGGTTTTTGTTTTCCCCTTTCCACCGAACTGTTTCAGTCTCTTCTCTGGATGTAGTTTCCAACAATTTTTATCATTGTGACCACTTTTCTTGCAATGAGTGCAAGATGGCTTTCCTTCTTCTCTTTTTACTGGGGCGGTCTTCTTGTTCTTACTTTTAAACTTCTTAAATGGATTATGTGGGAGATTGGAATGTTTCTTTGTGGGATCTTCTTGAACATGCTTTCCCTTGTTCTCAAGGTGAGTGCCTTGCACACAAACTTCATCAAGACTAGTGGGGTTAAACAATAGCATAGTATGATGAATATAACTATGAAGTGCACCAATATACTTCATTAAATTTTCATAAGAATCCAAAGGAATGTTTAATGAAAGATCTTTCTTCCTAAATTATTCTGTGAAACTTTGTACATTTTTACCTTTACTTTGTCTTAATGTTTTCCATTCCATCATTGCTTTATGTAAATAACCCAATGGATAAAATTGCTTCCTTATTGTTGATTTAAATTCTAACCATGAGGAAAGAAGATTACCACACTTACTTCTGTCCTGAAGTTTGATCTCCCACCATACGAGAACGGTTCCTTCCAATCGAAGAGAAGTTAGTTGCACATTAACTTCATCTTCATCAATTTGTTGAACACAGAAATATACTTCAACATGTCGGATCCAATTATCTAGATTTTCAGGATTAAAATCTCCATTAAACATAGGTAAATCAATTTTTACATCAAGATTTAATAATGGTTTCTTAAAAGAGGCTTTATGTCTAGAATGATGAGAATGCTCAGAGGAAGAAGAAAGAGAACTTGATGCTGAATATAGATTCTCAAAAGGGTCTCCTCCAACCCCTTGATTTACCAAAGCATCATCATCATCTTGTGCTTCCTTTTTCTTTTGTTTCTTCTTCATCTTCTTCTCGTAGTCTCCATACATTCGTTCGACCATTTCTGACATGCGATAAAAGACCATATGGAAGTTTTTCTCCTATTCATCACACTCTTCCTCTTATGCCATTTTCTTCCTTCGGGATGCACGACCAAATTCTGGATCAAAAGTCTTAAGATTTCCTTCACCCTGTTTATGCTTGGCCCTAGTAAGCATTCACACTCAACAATTCACGTCAAAGATGAATGCTCTGATACCAACATGATCTAGGATCTTTTAGTCAAAGTGACTTATAAAGAATTGTATTAAATGAGAATAAAATAAAGTGCACCATTAAAGAAGGAAAAGCTCAATAATGAAGAGACATAAGCATCAAATCAGAACACAAAAACTTGATAACAGAGTCCATCCCTGGTGGAATACGTCTCCAGGTCTTTCTCTCAAATGGGTAGGCCCTTTTATTAACTCAACAAAAGAATTTGGCAAAATACATAAGTATACCTCATTCTGGAATTAAGCTACAAAAGATTTGCTCAGATCATGAAATAGAAAACACCATTGAATTCATGGCATCGAATTACCCAAAAATGACTATCTCCATGTCTCAATCTGACTATGGAACTCCCATGCCCAAGATAAACTTTGTCTTAGTTTCTGTGCCATGCAACCTACAATTAATTCCCAAAAATTTCCTCGTAAACCATGCCTGGCCGTACCGTCACGCACCTCCCTCCTGCACTGGGTGGATTTCAATTTTTAAATAATATTGGCAGACAAAGTTAATAATAGGGTCGTTTGGCCTAGTGGTGGGTGGAGATATAGTTAAGGCACATAATGGGGGAGGTCCCGGGGTCGACCCCGTGGACCTCCCTTTTTGGGTGTTCGTTGTAACTTATATGCATATATTTAAAGGGTGGTTCCACCAACCTTTAGTAGTGGTTTAGATTGACCGTTGGGCACCATATTTGGCAGGGTTCCACTGGATTTGGCGGACCCGCCAATTTTTTTTATTTTTGGAAATTGGTTCTTGGGCTCTCATTGGGCATTTGCCGACTGCCATGTGGTAGCTCATGACTGGTCCACGTGGTAGCCATGTCAACCACCTATATAGTCACCTACCACGTCAGTGTATGGTCTGCCACCTCAGATGCCATATCAACCTACCACATCACCTACCATGTCACCATACGGTCTGCCACATGGCTGTACAAAATTCCACGTGGTGCTTTTTCATTGGTCCATAGATCGACCCGAAAAAGCCAAAAATGAGTGACACGTGGCAACCTCTGGTGGTGCCATGTTATCATGATGAAATAATGTTGACGTCATCATGACACATGTTGCCTCATGTGTGTTCCACATATGCTATACAGATGCTGACATCATCTGTACTAATGCTGACATCAACAATACGAATGTTGACTCATCCCTTGTCGACTAGGCTATCTTGACCAAACTTTGATCACAAATATATTTCGATCTGTAACTTAGTTTGATGAGCTGTTTACGTCGTTGGAAATATTGCGACGTGATTTTCACGATGATGCCACTTTCACTGAGTTTTGAGGACTTTGAATTTTTTCCCTCTCTCTATCTATTGAGGCCATTCTGAGCTTCTTGAGTTGCTTCTGCGAGTTTTGAGTTTTTCTTAGTCTTCTCTGGATCCTTTTTGGATCACTTTGAGTTTCCTATCTAGGATGCGTATTGGTTCCACTCGAAAATCCCCTTCATGCTCCACCTAGATCACATTCCAATCAATTATGTGGTTAGGGTCAGGCACATATTTATTTAATAATGATACAAGAAATACATTATGTACTCTCATGGATGCAGGAAATGATATCATGTATGTAACTGGCCCTATATTTATTAATATTTCAAAAGGCCCACAATACCTCTCTACCAACTTCGGGAAACTTCCTAATATTAGTGAACTTCTTTTCGCCTTCACTTTTAAGAGCACACGTTCACCCACTTTAAAATATCTAAACATTATATTCTTGTCTACATAACTTTTTTTCTTGTCTTGGGTATCATTTAAATTCTACTTGATTCTTTCCATCTGCTCTTTGATTCCATTTAACAAATTTGACCCAACAACTGCTCTATCTTTTGTATTATCCAAACACACTGGTGCGTTACACTTTCTGCCATTCAATGCTTCAAGTAGACTCATTTTTAATGAGGTCTGGTATCCATTATTGTACTCAAATTCAACTAAGTGAATATAATATTCCCACTTTGATGGTTGATCCATCACATACATTCGAAGCATGTCTTCAATGATTTTGTTAGTTCTCTTTGTTTTCCATATGACTCTGGGTGATACATTGTACTACGATTTAGATTTTTCTCAAATCCCTTGAAAAAACCATTAAGAACTCCATGTATCCTAACAACTTCTTTCATATAAATATTTGCAATATTTGTTGCCTTGTTTGTAGTCTTCACTAGAATAAAATGTGTTTAGTTAATTTATCCACCACGACCATGATGGAATCATGTTGCTTCACTGTTTAGGGAAACTATATAATAAAATCAACCGTAACTACTTCCCATTTCCATTCCAGAATGGGTAAGGGCTGCAATAATACCACTTGATTTCTATGTTATGTCTTCACCTTCTGGCACTCTAGACACCTGACTATGTAATTGGCCACTTCCTTCTTCATTCCTGGCCAAAGTGTTGGCTTCTTACAACTGCAATTGTCTTTAATTTTATATCCTGGGTGCTTGACATATGACACATTATTCATTTCCTTCAACATTGCGTTTTTCAATTTGCTAGAATTCGATAGATATACCTTGCCTTTGTGCATGAAAATTCCATCTTCTTTTAGCTCATAAAAATTAAATTTCTACTAAAAATTACCTTGTTGTAATGTTTCTTTTATTTTGAGATATCGCTGATATGAAATTGCTGCTGCAATAATTTTACCTTTCAGATCAGTCTTGTACATGATAATGGATGCAACATACACTTCATGAGCCTGCCTACTGAGTGCATCGACCACTTGATTTTCTTTTCCCTTTATATACTTAATTTCAAAGTCATATTCAATAAAAAATTCAAGCCATCTAGTTTGTTTGGCATTTAGTGTTGGATATTCAAACAAATGTTTCAAACCACAATGGTTTTTCCTTAGCTGAAATTTCCTCCCCATGAGGTAATTCCTCCACATTTTTAATGCATGCACAATTGTTGCTAATTCCATGTCATGGGTAGCATACTTCCTCTCTCGCTCCTTTATTTTTTTTGACTCATCACATACCACATGGTATTTTTGACTAAGGACTCCATCGAGATTGTCCTTGCATGCATCAATGGACACAAAAAAATATTCATCCAGACCTACAATCTTCAATATTGGCGTACTTGTCAATATGTATTTCAACTACTGAAAGATCTTTTGACACTTGGAATTCCATTCAAACTTCACTCCCTTCTTTTGCAAAGAAGTGACTGGACTTGCAATCTTTGAAAATCCTTTTATGAATCTTCGTTAATAATCGTCAAGACCCATGAATGATCCTACCTCTCTGACATTATTTTGCATTGGTCATCCTCTAATGGCTTCTATCTTTTCAGGATCAACTATATCCCTTCCGCTGAAATTATATGCCCCAAGTAGTGAATCTGCTTTTGGTAAAAGATACACTTACCTAGCTTAGCATACAATTTATGCTCCTTTAAAACCTGCAACACCATTCTTAAATGTTGCTCATGTTCCTCTTCTGACTAAGAAAAAATTAATATATCATCTAGGAACACAATCACAAACTTGTCCAGGTACTCCCTGAACACTCCATTTATTAGACACATAAAAATAGTTGGGCATTTGATAATCCAAATGGCACTACTGTGAATTCATAATGCCCATATCTTGCTCTGATTTTTTTCTTTTTGATATCTTCTTCCTTTATCCTCACTTGATGATATCCTGATCTCAAGTCAATCTTGGAAAATATTCTTGCACCGTTCAAATGATCAAACAAATCATCAATTCTTAGCAAAGGGTATTTTTATTTATTGTGACCTTATTTAGTTGTCTGAAATCAATACACAACCTTAATTTTCCATGTTTCTTCTTTACAATGAGCACAAGGGCTGCCTAAGGTGACACACTTTGGTGTATATACCCCTTCCTCAACAAATTTTCAAGCTACATATGAAACTCTTTCAATTCAGGCGTGACCATTCTGTATGGTGTCTTGGACACTGGGGCATCTCTCGTCACTAAATCAATAGAGAAATCAATGTCTCTCTTTGGTGGAAATCCTGGGATCTCCCTAAAAACATCTTTGAAATCCATCAAGACCAGATGGTGTTCAATGTTTTCCACTTTATCTATGGCTGCCTCTTCCATATGGGTTGCAAAAATTTGACATCCCTTTTTGAAACTCTTTTTCAGCTGCATAGCTGATGTCTCTCTAACAACTGTAGCTCTTGGAATGCCTTGAACCTTGCCTTGCTTCCTTTCTTAATCAAGACACGTGATTGTCTTGTTGTAACAATCTAGGAAATCATGGTGTTTTTCCAACCAATCCATGCCAGTTAGACAATCATATGAACCTAGTGGTATGATGTTTAGATCTACTTTTGTATTGAGTCCATTCATGTCTATTAGACAATCTTTAAACAACTCATTGATTTTCCTCTCAACCCCTGTGGCTAATTGAACTAACCAAGATTTATTATGCTTACTCCTTTGCAAGATAAATATTTCAACCATGTTAGAATTTATGTAACTATGGCTAGCTATAGAATCAATTAAAATTTTTATGGGATGGTTGTCAATCTTACCTTCCACTTCAATCATTGGGGATTTCTATTTAGCTTGCTTGTTGCCCAAGGATGCATAAATTATCAGCATGTTGCCTCCCATGTCTTCCACTATTTCATCCTATTGAATGTTGTGGATAGTCCTCATTATTTCTCCTTTGAAAAGGAAGTCCCTATATAAGTGATTTCCCTCACATCCCCAACATTACATAGGTTATTTCCTTGGCATTTTCCCAAATGAATCTACAATCTTGTGCTCATTTTGGGCTGATTGACCTTGCTAATTTGCTTGGGTGTTGTTTTTTGAAAAATGGTGACTTAAAATGTTTTTTGTCTTTTATCCTTTTTCCCTTTCATCGTGTCATTCCAAGATTTTTGAAAACTGGCCTTCCTACGCTTTGCTCATAAAGATGCCTTTCTCTCCTTATGGATTCCTCCAAAATTTTGGGGTTATCCTACTAAATATTGTCACTGTAGAAGGGGGTTAACTCACTTAAAAACCTTTGGAATTTGAGTTTTTCATCCTTTATGAAATAAACATACTTCAACAATTCAAAGAACCTCTTCTCATATTCCTCCATTGTCATTCCTCCCAGCTTGAGCTCAAAGAACGCTTTCATATTTATTTCATAATAATGTTTAGACAAATATCTCTCTTCAAAATATCCTTTGAACTGCTTCCACAAGATCCTCTTATCATCAAGGTTCTTGGCTTTCTTAAGACGATCCCACCCCATGGTTACCTTTCCTTGCAAGTGATAGGTAGAAATTATAGCTTCTACCCTTGAGGGCTATTCATACAGCTGGAAATATTTCTTCATTTCCAATGACCAAGCCTTGGCCTCTTATGCTTTCCTGTGATCACCATTGAAAGTTGGTGGCTTGATTTTCCGAAGTTCACCTTGCAATATGTCTACCTCGGGCGTTCTCCTTTTCCTCCTGATAGGAGACACACTTGTTCTTCTCTTTGAACTTAAAATTTCATGAGTTCTTGTGGTGGATTTTGTTAAGGTCCTAACCCGCACATAGGTAGATCAATGTATTCGGATGTAATAAAGGTCAATATTAATAAGACCTTTCAATAAAATAGAATAAGGCAGATGTAAGAAGACCTAATAGAAGCTTCCACTTCTAGAAGGATCTTC
>SNQJ01S0035390.1:32288-47417 GCA_010110895.2 Picea sitchensis | reverse complement strand
TCCCAATAACTATGGGATGTGACCACTCACACCCACCCTCTTACATGTATTCAATGATTGACTTTGGGGACACTCAATCAGAAATTAGAAGGTTCATGTACCAATAACAAATTTAGGAAAATGGGTTGAATTAATATACATGGTAATTCCCCCTTGGACCCCCCCCCTTAGGCATTCTCTTAGACCCTCCCCTCTCTTGTGGATTAATTCATCTCACATATCTATCCATTTCCCCTTAGCAACTGACATCACATTTTATTATTAAAACATATAAATACAATTCACATATTATATCGCTTGGTCGTAGCCACATATTATATCTACATTAAGCATTAATTAAACTGAGAATTATAGTAGGGATGTTACATCAATTATCATAGTTTTCATTTTTTGAAGAAAAGTGTTATTTCTAGTCTGCCTACCATTCCAAGAAATTTGCAGTAATGTGAGGCTTGTATCCTTGGTAAACATAGTAATCATATTTTTCATGATTCCACCTCAAGAGCACGCAAAAGCCTAAAGTCGACACACTCTAATTTGTGTGGCCCCATGATTTTTCCATCTACCTTTGGTAATATAATTTTATTTATGAATACACTAGGATGTGCCAGGTGTATTTGTTGAAACATAAATCTCAATCATTTGAAACATTTAAAAACTTTCATCCATGGATTGAAAATGAAGCTCAATCTCATATTGACACTCTTCATACTAATAATGGAAGGGAATACACTTCAAATGAGTTTCAAATCTACCTTCTCCAGCATGGGATCAAGCATCAAACCAAAATTCCATTCAGTCCTTAGCAAAATGGTGTAGCAAAAAGAATGAACAAGACACTCTTGAATATGGTACATTTAATGCTATTTTTCAAGAATGTGAAGTTGATGTTTTGGGTTGATGGAGTTCTATGTGCAATGTATGTGAGAAACATGAGTCCATCTCATTCTCTTTGGAACAATAATCCTTATGAAATGTGGAATGGCCACATTCCTTCAGTAAGACAACTCAAGGTTTTAGGTTCTACCTACTATACCTTAATTCCTAAGGAGAAAAGAAACAAACTTGGTGCAAGGAGTCAGAAGTGCATCTTCTTGGGGTACTCAAATACCACCAAGGAATATCAACTTTACGTTGAGGTAAACAAGAAGTTCGTTCTTTCTAGTGATGTATATTTTCTTGAATCCACTAAGAATTACAAGACTGTTGAGAGACGACTTGATCATCTGGTTAAATTCACTCATGTAAATACATATAATGAGTTTGATGATTAGATTCCACATCTTGAATGGGGGATCCCTATCTTGGATCAATCCATGGAATCTCATTTTGAAGTGCCATCGTCCCCTCATGAAGAAGATCCATCCACTTCATCAGAACATGAAGTTAAATTGGATGATGTGTTTGAGATGATTGAAAGGTTGAACCTTGGTGGGAATGCAACGCCATCTCAATCAATGGGGAAACCTATGCCATCTTATAAAGGTCCACCAAAGTTACTCATAAAGACACTTGAAATTGTTAATCCCAATGAAGTTGGAAAGATAGGAATCAAAAGTTATAGAATACAAGATGGAGGTGATGTAGATGATTAAGATTAAGGTGATGTAAATGATATGGATGTTTCAATTGATTGTGAATTGAATTTATCTAATAACATTGAACCAAATTCCTTTGAATAAGTTTCTTCTCATGATGAGTGGAAAGAATCCACGCATAAGAAATATGGTTCTCTCATCAAGAATGGGAGATGGAAGATGGTGGATCCTCCATTTGGAGCCAAATCAATTGGCTACATGTGGGTCTACAAGAACAAGTACACATCAGATGGTTCACTTCACAAGCATAAGGTGAGGCTTGTGGCGAAAGGATATGCATAGAAATAAGGCATAATTTGTGAGGAGAATTTTTACCCCATAGAAAAATGGGATACCATTCATGCATTGTTGGATTTGGCTACATAAAATAGCTGGAAGATTCATCACATGGACGTGAAGACAACCTTCTTGAATGGATACTTGAAAGATAATGTCTACATGTCTCAACCATAAATATTTGTTGTGAAAGGTCAAGAACATAAGGTATGGAAGCTCATAAAGTCTTTGTATGGCTGAAAACAAGCACCTTGCACATGGTATGAAAAGATAATTGAGAATATTTTGAAGATCAATTTCAAGCATTTTAATCTTGATGGTTCAACTTTGTTTTTCAAGAAAGTTGGAAAAACTATTGTGTATCTTGTGGTGTATGTAGATGATCTTTTGATAATAGGGAAAAATGAAGCATATATTGCATCCATGAAGAAATAATTGAATAAGGGTTTTGAGATGACATACATGTGATATCTTCACTACTACTTAGGTATTGAAGTAACTTAGAATCCAAAGCATGTATTCGTCTCCCAAAAGAAGTACATTGGAGAACTATTGAACAAATTTGGCATGGATTGTTGTAATCCTCTCTCTACTCTAATGGAACAAAATATGAATCTAACATCAAAAGAATGGAATTAATTTGAGGATGCAACTAAATATAGAAAACTTGTGGGGAGTCTTGCCTACCTTACTACTACCATACCAAACATTTCATTATCAATTGAGATCCTTTCTTGGTTCATGAAAAAACCTTGTGAAGGACATTGGTGTGCTACAAACAAATTTCTAAAGTACACGAAGGGAGCTCAAGACTTTGGGATCAAATACTCTACTATGGATAGCGTCAAACTAGTTGGACATACAGATTTAGACTTTGACATGGATAAGGAGAATGGAGTGTATACTTTAGGATACCTCACAAGTCTTGGATCAACAACTATCTCTTGGAGATAACAAAAACAATTTGTTCCAACAAATTCCATTACAGAGGTAGAGTATGTGGATGTTGCATGTAATGTACCCATTACCAAAAAAAAACAAAAATGTTTCTCTGGTACCAATTTTTAAAGTACCCAACTCCTTGGCTAGGTCACACAACCACCAAAATGACTAACATTCTATTGAAATCCGAAAATATACACAACATGAAATACAAGTTCATGCAACTGTCATGGATAATTAAAAACATGAATGGAAACATTACACACACAACAAAAATTAAACACATATCACAACATTAATACATACAACATACAAAATAAATGAAACATTCTATCATAGCATTAAGACTGTAAATGACACAGTGACTATAACACTTATCTTTTAAAACATTTTACAGAACCAAATGTATACAAAGAATGTTCCTCCCAACCATTGGCACTGTTACACCAATTCTCTATGTAACAATCCACCCTCAAGCTAGGGCTATGAGTCCACAAGGAAAAACATACTCTTATGGGTATATACAGTCCACTGTAACAACTCAAATACCCACTAAAGCACAATAATGTGACTCCTACAACAATTCCAACCGCCTAGTTCTCTTCCCCATCAGTCTACATAACTCAAGGGATAAGATTTAATTCTATGCACCATAGTCCCTCATAATATCTCCATCCCCTTCAGGGATCCATCATAGACCGACCATTAATCTCTCTACTAGGGGCTCCAGGAAATCCAGCTACAATAGGAGTGCTCACATAGCATTTACAAATGCTCTTTGGGTAATTTATCCTTAGAAATAACTCAGAGGCATACCAACCTCAATCTCAACACATTTACCAACTTCAATGAGTTTCCTCCGATGCAAAATATGGCTGGACACTCTTTGATCCATAATTGAGGGGCTCACAACCCACTCACTTCACCAACATGGATACCTGTACGGAGTTTGATTTATGGACTCTATCTCAATTCTGTCTCTGAATTGTGCATAAGGTTATTGTCTCTTGGAGGATCATTCTTCTACCCTTCACTCATCAATAGCTGAAAATGGAAGGTTGAAAAGTAAAATATCTTCCATGAAACAATTTAGAAACTCAACAATGTAGTTGTTCCATATGTAAATGGTTTTTTCTTGATCATGACCAGAATTTTCTTATAAGAACACTTTGAGAATGAATATCAAATGGTGTTAAAAAATTAGGTTTGTTTATGGTCTATGTTAAGTGGCTTACAACATAAGAAGAGGGAAACCAACTCTTTACAATCCAACCATTAATGAACTAGGCACTAGGATGATAACCCAATGCCTGGTATGAATCAATCTTGAAGCTTGAATAGATTACACCTTCATTTACTCCCTGTAATGAAATCATGAAGGTTAGGTTACAAATGGAAGATCTCATGCATTGAAGTATTGTAATAGTCTGTGGCATCATTTAAACCAAGACAACTACATTCCATATGGCCAACTCGCCTACTCAGAAATGTACCATACTATTAGCATATGATTCAACGTCCAAGCTGGTAGCATAGGATTCAATGTCTAAGTTGGGTTTTTAATACGTGTGGACAATAGGAGCAATCCCAAAACTCCTCAGAGATGTTAAAAAAACACTACTATGTACAAGTGGCGACTAGAGATAGAGAGGCATACTGACTCCAATGATACGTTGGTAAACATTTTAATATGCTGGAGGTGAATTGGATATGCTGGTAAACATTTTTAATGTGTGAGAGGTGAATTTGATATGATAACACACATTTTAATATGACAAAGGTGAATTAGATGTGTTGGAAAACGTTTTTAATGTGCCAAATGCAAATTTTATATGATGACAAATGTTTTAATATGTCAAAGGTGAATTGGATATGCTGGTAAACATTTTTAATATGCGAGAGGTGAATTTGAGGACATGGTCAACACTAGAAAACCAACAAAGGCATTATGGTTTTCCCAAATGTTACACTATGTGTTTGATGGCTCATAAATTAGGGTTAGATTTTTGTGTATGGTTGCCAACAAGTTATATTCTATGTTCTCTCCAAACGATAAAACTATAGCCAACAAGAAAAGCAATGAGTGGGTGCTATTGATCACTAGGGTTTTTCATGGGTGAAAATATACAACATTACCAAGTCAGATGTACATGGTGTAGCAAATGAATAGAGAGTATAACGTCTAATAGCTATGGTTTAGAGCATATGTGATGTTAGACAATAGGTTAAATCCATGGGTGTCTTAGATAGGTTGTGGCACGTCAAACACATAAAGGACAATAGAGAACAATTCATGGGAGTCCTCTTTGAATTTGGTTTTCCCTCAACATTCTAGAAACAAATAACAATGTGTGAGATTCTCCTTGAGCTATGGTGAGCACTTAGACAAGGTTACTATCTTGCAAACAAATTGTGGTCACTTTGAAAGTTGGATAATGCTCCTTGTAGTTTCATGGATGCCCATAGGATTGGGTAAGGTCGTGTCTAGTTTAGATAACAAAATACAAGTGTTGGGACGTCTAAGAGAAAGACATGATTCTTAGAACACACACAAGCCATGAAGATATTGTTGGAATGCTCAATACACACTCAATAATGAAAATAAGATGCAACAAGTTGCTCGAAATCCCCTCATTAAGATACACATAATCCATTCAAATTATAACAAACAATTGATACGAAAACATAATGGCTAATTTAACCATACTCACTACACAAAAGAACTAACTCAATGAGATAATATTTTTTTACCTTCAAACCCAATTGGGAAAACTAGTCGAATGGTGCTCGTTATTATTCTTTCTTCAAGTTTTTGGATGTCTAGGGTTTTTGGCATTCCTGCTTATTGTAAAAAGGCCTTCAGAGCCTCATTGTAATGATATTCTTGCGAATGAGCACAACCGTCACATCTCTTCTATGAGATAAGCCACCACCATTCCAACAAGCTTGTTTCCACTGCATTTTATAGTTTCAACTTATTTCATTATTGAATAGAAAACCAGTTTTACTGTTTCTCTGTTATTCTGTGTTAAGAACCTGTTTATAATGTGTATTCATTTCATTTTTCTCATAAAATATGGATCAGTGGTATCAAAGTGGTCTTCTCTTTGTCTTCTTAATTCATGTCCCCAATGAGGTCGGAGTACAAAGAGTTGGGTCTTGAGCTTGTTTCTCTTGAGGAAAAAATCTCTTGCATGCCCAAGTGACCTTTCATGGGAGGAGAAAAGAAAGATGATGGGACAAGAGATCCTTTCAAATTTTTGATTGAGGAATCCCTCACGCAATAGAGGAATGAGATGATGGATAGTTTCACGCAAATCCTTCGACGGCTACCAACAGGCGACACATCTTCTTCGAGCGGAGGCGCCGCCCCCTTCAAGGTACAAATAAACTTCGATATTCATATAAGGTTAGATAGATGCAGATGTTGTAGATAAGTGGTTGAATATGCTAGAAGGGTATTTTTCGGTCCATAACTTTTCAAAAAGAGAAAATATTACTTTTGCGCTCCTCAAAGCCATTCCCCATGTCAAAGATTGGTGGGAAACTTTCTGTGAGCAAAAGGAAATAGAGGAACCCTCATTATTTATAGTCACAACCACCTGGGAATCCTTCACAGATGCTATTAAGGAAAAATACTATCCTTTCGGAAGTTATGACGACTTGTATACTAAATGGACCACACTGCAACAAGAAAGAGACCAAGCAGTGTGAGATTTCACAAATATCTTCCATACCTTGCGCACCAAGCTGGGTATCAAATATTCAGAGCGACATATGGTGCTCAAGTATCACGGTGCTCTGCATAGATACATCCATACTGAAATGGAATTTCTGGACATCTCATCCTTGCGTGTGACCTACCGATATGCCGTCAAAATCGAGCAGAAGCTCAAACAAAAGACACGACAATTTGGGCCTAGGAACCCCTCACAAAAAAAGCTAGGAAAGGGCGGCCCCAACCCACACAACAAAGGATAGAGAAAATATGGTCAATATCAAGATAAATAGTCCAAGCCGCAAGCAAATAAGGACACCGGAAAGACAAAGAAAGATACCGAGAAGTGGTGCGACTTCCATAAGAGCCCTTGGCATAACACTGTTGATTGTCGCTCAAAGCAGTCGTTGGTGGCCGAAGTGAAAGCCCCTGAATCAGATGTAGATTCTGTCTCTGAGCTAGAACTAGAAAGGGGAAGACAGATCATTGACGCGGAACCCAGTGCCACCGTTGCTACCACCAAGATCCATCCTGGTGAACCAGATGAGCTAGAAGAAGGAGAGTGCCTATTCCATTAACACATGTGGGTAAAAGGCACCCCACTGCACTTCATCGTTGATAGCGCTATCCAGAAGAACCTCATCTCAGTAGAGGTTGTCAAGCAGCTGGCCTTGCCGACAATGCCACACCCACAACCCTACACCATTGGATGTCTCCGCCAAGGAAGCTATCTCCGCGTCAGCCAATAGTGCCAACTGTTGTATGACATCAAGCCCTTCAAAGACGAGGTATTGTGTGATGTTTCTCCTCTCAAAGTTTGTGATGTTCTTTTGGGGCAACCTTATTTATGGAAACGTCATGATGTATATGAGTCTAGGTCTCATAGTGTTATTATTACTTTGAACAATAAATTGTATAGGATACCCGAGGCAATCCCACCTAGTGGTATTTCCTTGATCTATGCTAAGAAATGCAGGAAGGTCATCTCTCAGATAGGGAAGTTTGTCTTCTTCATGATTCGCTCTCAGAATAACCGAAAGATCACAACCACATCTAGGGTCTCTGCGGCTAACCTCTCTACATGGCAGAAGCAAGTAGATAAGGTCATGGAAAAATACTAGGATATCTTCTCCTCACTTGCCAGGGTACCACTGAATTGCCTGGTCAAGCACCCCATCGATCTGACCCTCGATGAACCTCTTCCCAATAGGCCAATCTATCTGCGCTCTCTATTAGAGAATGAGGATATCAAGCAACAAATCCAAGAACTTCTCCACAAGGGGCACATCCATCCTAGCTCATCACCTTGCGGGAGCCCAATCGTGTTGGTACAAAAGACAAATGGAACTTGGTGACTCTGCATTGATTACTGAGCTCTGAATAAAATCACAGTCAGAAACCGGTACCCGATCCCCTGAATCAATGACCTCCTTGATCAACTCACAGGGGCCAAATACTTCAGTAAGATTAATCTGAAGTCTATCTACCACTAGGTTCCCATAGAACAGACAGATGTATGGAAGACCGCCTTCAAGTCAAAGGAAGGCGTTTTTGAATGGTTGGTCATGCCCTTTGGTTTGACAAATGCTCCAACCACTTTCATGAGGATGATGGATGATATCCTGCAACCATTCACCAATACTTTTGTAGTGGTGTATCTAGATGACATTCTCATTTAGAACAAGACTTGGGCTAAACACTTACTGTATATTCAATAGGTTCTTCACACCCTACAACAACACAAGCTATACACCAACTTGGAAAAATGCTCCTTCATCATGGACAAGGTCCATTACTTGGGCTACATCATTGATCAGCATGGCATACATGTGGATCTAGCCAAGATCCAAGTCATCCATTACTAGCCATCCCCAACCACACTCACTGAGCTTTAGAGCTTCTTAGGCCTTGCTAATTTCTATCACAGGTTCGTGTTGGAATTCTCCCATATTGCATGGGCCCTCAACCAAATAACCAGGGGTGGTGGTAAGGAGAAATTTGTGTGGGTTCGGTCCCAACAACAAGCTTTCGATGATTCAAAGCAACACTTGTTCTCATCCCCAATACTTTCACTACCAGACCTGCAACAAACCTTTGAGATCGAGACAAATGCTTCAGACTATGTTGTGGGCACTGTTCTCACTCAGCACGGCCACCCCATGGCCTATCATAGTGAGACACTATCCAATGCTATCCGTAAGTACCCTTCTTACGACAAATAAATGTACTCCATTGTGCAAGCCTTTCGCCAATGGAGATATTGCATTCTTGGGAAGGAGACAGTCATCCACACTGATCATAATCCATTGTTGCAATTCCACCTCAACATCAAGTATAAAACAGGAAGCACTAATCGCGTCGCTGATTGCCTCAACAAACTGCTAGTCATGGCACTCACCACGATGCTAGACTCTTACAACCATGAGACCTATGGATGCCCCCAAATCTATGAGACAGACCCAGACTTTGCCACCACCTACCAAATGTTGGGTGCAAACGTAGTTGTCGATAATTTCCATCTTCAGGATGGGTTGTTGTGTCGTCTGGGCCATATCTGTATTCCATCAAGCGAGTGAGTGAAGCTGATCTGGGAAGCCCACTACAGTAGGGTGGCAGGACACTTCAGCGTCAAAAAGACAATGGCGATGCTACATAAAAATTTCTGCTGGTTGAAACTTTGACAGGAGGTCAACAAGTATATCAGGTCCTGCACTGCTGACCTACTCCTGACAGGCCATTGGAATCCATATCAATGGACTACATGTCGATCCTCCCATCCACCAAGCGGGGAAATGACTATGTTTTTGTGGTTGTTCATTTCTTTTCTAAGATGACGATTCTGGTTTCTTGCAAGAAGAGCATCACATCAAAGACCACTGCCAAGCTCTTCTTTGAATGAGTCTGGGTACATTTTGGACTCCCACAAACCATTGTCTCAGATCGGGACTGTTGATTTAGCATCACATTCTAGTTGAGCCTCTGGTCACTGTTGGACACCAAGCTCACCAAATTCACGACCTTCCACCCCTAGACGATGGCCAAACCAAGGTCCTAAATCGAATGATTATGCATATCCTTCACATGTATAATTCAAAGCACCCTCGCACATGGGATGAGATCCTTCCCTATGTCCAATATAGCTACAACTGAGCCCTGCATAACTCAACCGACCACAACCCCTTTCAAGTGGGGTTGGGATTCCAACCATTGGGCCCCATAGATGTTGCACTTCCCCTTGCGGTCACCTCGATCGACTCATCTCCTGATCCAACTGAAGCTAACAAAGCCACTCGGTTCATTGAGTGGATCCAACACATCCGCCAACAGGTTCAGGATATCCTACAGAAGTCCAATGATAATTACAAACAATGCCATGATCAACATTGGGTGCCACATAAGTTTCAGATGGGCGACAAAGTTTGGCTACATTTGCAGAAAGAACGTCTTACAGGACCCCATATGAATCTTCGCCCAGTCCGTTATGGTCCGTAAACCATCACCAAGGCCATGGGGGATAATTATTTTGAGCTCAACATTTCTCCTTTCCTTGGCTTGCACCCAGTGTTCAATGTGGATCTCCTTCGCCCTTATTTCCCACCATTATTGGACACCTCAGAAGTAGTAGAAAAGTTGACACCAACAGAGCTCAACCCGGAATGCATACAAAAGGAATCCAATGATCAGGTTGTGGACACACAGATTAATGGTACTCAAAAACAAAGGATCCAACTTTATCGAGTCGTCAAAGCAGGGCAACTCCTGCACCAAGGCAAGTGGCTCACCCGGGGCCAAATTCAGCGGAAATTTCCTCATCTGATGGGGGACCTCAACACAATGGAGACCATTGCTTCCTAAGGAGGGAGGATTTCTCCAGGTGGATATTGGTGGCCACCCACCTTTTCCAACTGGCTCAAAATAGTTTTTTGGCAATTTTGGTAATTTACTATTTTTAGCNATCGGGGAAAATAGGTTTGCAATAAGAAAGTTCCTTCAATATTTCACCTAAAATGAATCTCCTCGACGATACCTTTCCAATGGTATATCATACTCCTAAAACGAAGATCATATGCAAAAGTTACGACCCCGAGAAGTTGATGTACTAACTTACCCAAACGAGGCCCACATGATTTTTGCCACTTCATCTCCGAGGGTTAGATTTTTGGATGTCTAGGGTTTTTTTCATTCTTGGTTATGGTAAAAATGCCTTTAGATCCTCATTGTAATGATCTTCTTGTGAATGAGCACAACCATCACATCTCTTCTAAGAGATAAGCGACCACCATTCCAACAAGCTTGTTTCCACTGCATTTTACAGTTTCAACTTATTTCATTATTGAATAGAAAACCAATTTTACTGTATCTCTGTTATTTTGTGTTAAGCACCTGTTAATAATCTGTATTCATTTAGTTCTACTCATAAAATCCAGATCAGTGGTATCAGAGCGGTCTGCTCCTTGTCGTCTTAATGCATGTCCCTAACGAGGTCAGAGTACAAAGAGTTGGGTCCTTAGCTTGTTTCTCTTGAGAAAAAAATCTCTCACACGCCCAAGCGACCTGTCATGGCAGGAGAAAATAAAGATGATGGGATAGGAGATCCTTTCAAACTGTGGATTGAGGAATCCCTCACACAACATAGGAACGAGATGATGGATAGTTTCGTGCAAATCCTTCAACGACTACCAACATGCGACACATCTTCTTCGAGCAGAGGCGCCACCCCCTTCAAGGTACAAATAAACTTCGATATTCATATATTTGAAGGTCAGATAGACGCAGATGCTATAGATAAGTGGTTGAATCTTCTATAAGGGTAATTTTTTGTCCATAACTTTTCGAATAGAGAAAAGATTACTTTTGCGCTCCTCAAAGTCATTCCCCATGTCAAAGATTGGTGGGAAACTTTCTGTGAGCAAAAGGAAACAAATGAACCCTCATTATTTACAGTTACAACCACCTGGGAATTCTTTAGTGATGGTATTAAGGAACAATACTACCCTGTTAGAAGTTATGATGACTTGTATACTAAATGGACCACACTGCAGCAAGAAAGAGACCAAGGAGTGCCGGATTTCACAAATATCTTCCATACCTTGTGCACCAAGCTGGGTATCAAAGATTTGGAGAGACATCTAGTGCTCAAGTATCATGGTGCTCTGCATAGATAAATCTAGACTGAAATAGAATTTATTGACATCTCATCCTTGGGCGCGGCCTACCGATATGTTGTCAAAATCGAGCAGAAGCTCAAACAAAAGACATGAAAATTTGGGCCTGGGAACCCCTCACAACAGAAGACAGGAAATGGTGGCCCCAACCCACAGAAAAAAGGATAGATAAAATATGGATAGTATAAGGACAACCAGTCCAAGTCGCAAGCAAAGAAGGACACCAAAAAGACAAAGAAAGATACTAGGAAGTGGTGCGACTTCCATAAGATCCCTTAGCATAACACTGTTGATTGTCGCTCAAAGAAGTCGCTGGTGGCCAAAGTGAAAACCTCTGAATCAGATGCAGATTCTGACTTTGAGCCAGAACCAGAAAGGGGAAGACAGATCATTGACATGGAATCCAGTGCCACCATTGCTACCACCAAGCTCTATCCTGGTGAACCAGACGAGCCAGAAGAAGGAGAGTGCCTCTTCCATTCACGTATGTGGGTAAAAGGCACCCCGCTGCACTTCATCGTTGATAGCAGTAGCCAGAAGAACCTAATCTCAGCAGAGGTCATCAAGTGGTTGGCCCTACCAACAACGTTGCACCCACAACCCTACAACATTGGATGGCTCCGCCAAGGAATCAATCTCCGCATCAGCCAACAATGCCGACTGTCATACGACATCAAGCCCTTCAAAGATGAGGTATTGCATGATGTTTCTCCTCTTGAAGTTTGTGATGTTATTTTGGGCCAACCTTATTTATGGAAACATCATGCTGTATATGAGTCTAGGCCTCGTAGTATTATTATTACTTTGAACAGGAAATTGTAAAGGATACCCGAGGCAGTCCCACCTAGTGGTATTTCCTTGATCTTTGCTAAGTAATGTAGGAAGGTCATCTCTAATATGGGGAAGTTTGTCTTCTTCGTGATTCACTCTTAGAATAAGTGAAAGATCATAGACACATCCAGGGTCTCTGCGGCTGACCTCTCCACATAGCAGAAGCAAGTAGATAAGGTCGTGGAAGAATACTTAGATATAGTCTCCTCACCTACCGGGGTACCTTTGCATTACCTAGTCAATCACCCCATCGATTTGACCCTCAACGCACCACTACCCAATGGGCTAGTCTATTTGCGCTCTCTGTTAGAGAATGAGTAGATCAAGCAACAAATCCAAGAATTTCTCCATAAGGGGAACATCCATCCTAGCTCATCACCTTGTGGTAGCCCAATCATTATGGTATAGAAGAAAGATGCAACCTAGCGACTCTGCATTGATTACTAGGCTCTAAATAAAATCACAGTCAGAAACTGGTGCCCGATTCCCCAAATCGATGACCTCCTTGATCAAATCATGGGGGTGAAATACTTCAGTAATATTGATCTGAAATCTAGCTACCACCAGGTCCTGATATAACAAACAAATGTATGGAAGACTGCCTTCAAGTCAAAGGAAGGCCTTTTTGAATGGTTGGTCATGCCCTTTGGTTTGACAAATGCTCTGACCACTTTCATGAGGATGATGGACGATATCCTATGACCATTCACCAATACTTTTGTAGTGGTGTGTCTGGATGACATTCTCATTTACAATAAGACTTGAGCTGGACACTTGCAACATATTCAACAGGTTCTGCACACCCTGTGGCAACAAAAGCTATATGCCAACTTGGAAAAATGCTCCTTCGGCATGGACATGGTCCATTACCTGGGCTACATCATTGATCAGCATGGAGTACATGTGGATCCAACCAAAATACAAGTCATCCATGACTAGCCAGCCCCAACCACACTCACTGAGCTTCAGAGATTCACATGCCTTGCCAATTTCTACCGCAGGTTCGTGTTGGGATTCTCCCATATTGCATGGGCCCTTAGCCAAATAAGTAGGGGTGGTGGTAAGGTGAAATTTGCGTGGGGCCAGTCCCAACAACAAGGATTTGATGATTTGAAGCAACACTTGTTCTCATCCACAGTACTTTCACTACCAGATATGTAGCAACCCTTTGAGATCAAGACAAATGCTTCAGAATATGCTGTGGGCGTCGTTCTCACTCAGCATGACCACCCCGTGGCCTATCATAGTGAGACACTATCCGACATTGTCTGTAAGTACCCTACTTACGACAAAGAAATGTACTCCATTTTTCAAGCCTACCGCTAGTGGATACATTACATTCTTGGGAAGGAGACAATCATCCACACTAATCATAAGCCACTGCAGTTCATGCAGACACAAGGAAAATTGCAGAATGACCACCATCAAAATTGGTCCACATACTTGTAGCAATTCCACCTCAACATCAAGTATAAAATAGGAAGCACAAATCGCGTCACTCATTTCCTCAGCAGACCTCTAGTCATGGAACTCACCACGGTGCTAGAATCTTGTAGCCATGAGACCTCTAGATGCCCCAAAATATATGAGACAGACCTGGACTTCGCCACCACCTACCAAATGTTGGGTGCACACGTAGTTGTTAATAATTTCCATCTTCAGGATGGGTTGTTGTGTCGTCTAGGCCATATTTGTGTTCCATCTTGCAAGTGAGTGAAGATGATCTGGGAAGCCCACTATTGTCAGGTGGTAGGAAACTTCGGCATCGAAAAGACAATGGCGATGCTACAAAAAAAATTCTACTGGCCGAAACTTTGATAGGAGGTCAGCAAGTATATCAGGTCCTGCACTGCCTGCACTATTGCCAAATTGACCACTAAGAAATAGGTCCTGTACACCCCTCTTCCTACTCCTGATAGGCCATGAGAATCCATCTCAATGGACTACATTTCGGGCCTCTCATCCACCAAGCGGGGAAATGAATGTGTTTTTGTGGAGGTTGATCGCTTTTCTAAGATGGCGATTCTGGTTGCCTACAAGAAGAGAATCACAACACAGGCCACTGCCAAGCTCTTCCTTGAATGAGTCTGGGTACATTTTTGACTCCCACAAACCTTTGTCTTAGATCGGGACAGTCGATTTCTCAGTACATTCTGGTCGAGCCCCTAGTCACTGCTGGACACCAAGCTCACCAAATCCACGACATTCCACCCCCATACAGATGGCCAAACATCGTAAATCGAATGATTGTGCATATCCTTCACATGTATAATTCAAAGCACACTTGCACATGGGATGAGATCCTTCCCTATGTCCAACATAGCTACAACCCAGCCCTGCATAGTTCAACCGATCACAACCCCTTTCAGGTGGGGTTGAGATTCCAACCATCGGGTCCCATAGATGTTGCACTTCCCCTTGCAGTCACCTCGACCGACTCATATCCTTCTCCAAATGAATCTTACAAAGCCACCCAATTCATTGAGTGGATCGAGCACATTCGCCAACAGGTTTAGGATATCCTACAGAAGTCCAATGACAAGTACAAACAATGCCATGATCAACATCGGGTGCCACATAAGTTTCAGGTGGGCGACAA
>SNQJ01S0035390.1:20083-32238 GCA_010110895.2 Picea sitchensis | reverse complement strand
CTTTCCTTGGCCTACACCCAGTGTTCAATGTGGATCTCCTTCGCCCTTATTTCCCACCATTATGAATACCTCAGAAGTAGTAGAACAACTGACACCAAAATAGATCAACCCCAACTACATACAACATACATCCAATGATCAGATTGTGGACACACAGATCAAGGTCACTCGACAACAAAGGATCCATCTTTATCGAATCGTCAAAGCAGGGCAACTCCTGCACCAAGGCAAGTGGTTCACCAGGGTCCAAATTCAACAGAAATTTCCTCATATGATGGGGGAAATCAACGCAATGGAGACCATTGATTCTTTAGGAGGGAGGATTGATCCAGGTAGATATTGGTGGCCAACCACCTTTTCCAATTGGCTCAAAATAGTTTTCTGGCAATTTTGGTAATTTACTATTTTTAGCAGTTTTCACTTCCAGAGCCGTTTTAAGGCCCTAAACGATGTTGTTTGGGAAAACAGGTTTGCAATATGAAAGTTCCTTCGATGTTGTGCCTAAAATGATTCTCCTTGATGATACCTTTCCAATGGGATATCATACGCCTAAGACAAATATCATATGCAAAAGTTACGACCCTAGGAAGTTGATGTACTAACTTACCTAAATGGGGCCCACATCACTTTTGGCGCTTCATCTCCTAGGGTTAGGTTTATGGATGTCTAGGGTTTTTGGAATTCCTTCTTATGATGAAAATTCCTTCAGAGCCTCATTGTAATGATCTTCTTACAAATGAGCGCAACCATCGCATCTCTTCTCAGAGATAAGCAACCACCATTCCATCAAGCTTGTTTCCGCTGAATTTTACAGTTTCATCTTATTTCATTATTGAATAGAAAACTAGTTTTACTGTATCTATGTTATTCTGTGTTAAGCACCTGTTAATAATCTGTATCCATTTCGTTCTGCTCATAAAATATGGATCATCTATACCCAACACTCATTCCCATATCCATGTCTTCCTTAGAGACACTCAATCTCGACTACCAATGGATCCAAGTCAAATGTTGGTCCATTCAATGTGACCCTAGAATGCTACCATCACACAACAAATCCTCAAGTGTTGTTACATTACTTTTCCAGGATCAATTGCTTCCTGAAACAAAAACAACTCTATGGTGCCTACACATGCTTGCAAGGCACATCATGGAGTCCTCAAGAATTCCTCTATGGCCAATGACCTCCATGCACCAATCTTTGACACAACTCCACGATGGGGTTCTTAGAATATAATAATAGAAAAAATAATTAAGTTGTGGCTGCTTTAGTATCAACCAGTTATCCTTCTTGTCTTTTTTGGTGTACTTGTTTGCTGCTATCTCTCCTTGGAAAAATTTGGTGTCACATGGACTGAAGATGCATAAATCTCTTCATCTTCTTCAATCTTTACTTTCCACAAACTTCTCTTGGCTGTGTGGTTTATGGGGTGAAGCTCTAGTTGAAGTCGCAAACACTTCGCTTCTCAATGTCCAATCAACTTGCAATGGTGGAAAAAGTTCACTTGGGTGCTACAAGGATTTCTTGTCATACTCCTCTCCATGTGCCCCTGTGTATGTTTTTGGGTTGGAGAAGCCTTCTTTCCATTCAACATTTGGAAACAATCAAGACCGCAGAACATGTCTTGCTTCTTCTAGTAGGCTGCCTCTCAATTTCCTTTATTTCTACAATGTGAGCCTGCATTTGCATACCAAAACATTTCTATGGCATGGCATCTCTTCTTGCATTAGTGACACATAATAAATTTCTTGTTTGACTTAGACCCATTGGTATTCTTCTTCTTCTTTCAGTTTTTGATTGGTTTTTTGTTTTATCTGAGTGCAAGTGTGGGCTGGGTTTGCAAACTCTCCTCATCATTTCTCTCCTTCAATCTTCCACAAGGATGAGGTGTGGCGATATGACACCTTCACTCACTATTGTTTCTGTTAGAAAAACATGATCGCAGAGCAATAAAATAAAAAAATGTAGAAATAAAACACAAAAGATACACAATACAATAGAGACACAGATATATGTGGTTCACTCAGTGTGGGCTACGTCTACCAAAGAAATTTCTAGGTCATTTATTTTTATTATCCAACATAATGAAGGGATACAACCTATAACACACCCACTGTGACTTCCTCTTCTTTCTCTCACAATATCCTCTCTTAGAACACAATATTTTTTATCACACACAACCGCAATACAATGCCCTCATACAAAATGGGATTTGTTTTTGGGAGAAAACCCTAACATAAATTCCACCATCAGATCTACGACCTTATAGGAATACCTGCATATAAATCAGGATGACAATCAGGCTCCAAAACCAACAATTTCTCCTTCTCCTGATGAGTAAGCTAACTCAAGCATGTCGATTCCCTTCACAAAAATTCTTTTCTTCATGGTGATGGAGTTTTTACTTTTACCATCAAAACCTAGGCCTTCATGCTTGGCTTAGGGTTTGACTACAATGGGGATCAAGATTCCTTGTCTCCTCTTTCATAGATCTTGTCCATCATAGCCCATTTTCTTTAGGAGTTTAGAGACAATACCCCTAGTATGCTTCTCAAATTCACTGAGCTACTCTTTAGAGGTGTCAATGGAAGGTGAGATTACCAAGGTAGCCTCAGTCATGGTGTTAGCATCTGCAGTGGCAATGGAAGGTTTCCTTTCTCCTCTATGCTCTTGGACATATGCTCGAAGCCTGTCAAAGGTCGTTTCCTTCTATGCCAAATCTTGTTGCAAATACATCATCATCTACGTGAACCTATCCTGTTTCCAGTTTTCCATCTTGTTATAACCCTAAATTGCACCATACATGCATACCTGGCATCAGGCCATCTTACTTGCTATTTTTTCCAAGCCATTACTAAGCAAATCTTATTAAAAACCATATTTTTGAATATTTATGCACCCTACACCAATAATACTCACGTACACATGCTTCCTGCACCACTACAAATCACAAAAGTACACTAGATGCACCATTACAACCCACATATACTCACAAAAGTTCTAAAAATTAAAAAGTTGCAAGGAATTCGTTGAGATTACGGGCTATTGGGTAGTTTACCAACTATCCCACCACCTATAGCCCACCACCCAACCGAATAACCATCCTTTTGTCATATAAAAGGAGGTGTTGGGGTCTCATTCAAAATATAAGAATAAAAATAGTGGAACTCTGCCCATTTCACTTTCCCCCCTTGCCCCAAGAATTTGCAGCCACATTGTGATTTTTGAGCCAGAATTCCCTATTCTTGCCTTTTCCCTCCATTTCAAGCCTAATCCATTCCCTAGAGAGAGATGAAGAGAAGAAATATACATGGAAGCGTAGTTGGAGCTTGGTGAAGAGTATCCCAGACCAGGTTCGAGGAGCAGTCGCTGATCTCATTGTAAGTAACTTTGTGAGATTAATAAAAAGGAATACTTTTTCTGTCCCGAATATGATGTGTTCAATCTTTATGTTTGATTTATATTTGATTATGACATCTACCCCACTAATTCATATATAATATGCATGTTTGTAGTTCTTTTTTTGTCTATTTATGAATGCAGGTCAGCCTTGGGAGGAGACTTGTAGTCTAGGAACAACTGAATGCAAAAGGATCGACACCAGACGTAGAGTTACCAGATTTTTTTACCTTGTGTTTTATGCATGAATGTGGGGTGTATTTAGGGTAGTTGTTAAAAAGTAGGAGACTTTAGATGGTTAGATCTACCTACATGTTGAACCCTAGTGTATTCCATAGGGGGGTTTTCTTGCTTTAGAAGAATTGGAGACCATACTGGGGAAGCCTCTAGGGTTTTTAGGGGATATAGTTTTGGGTGTTTTACTTGGTTTTGATTACCTTTTTGAGTATTCTGTAAGTTGTTGTGTCTTTAATGGATTCTGGTCTACCATACCAATACTCCCTGCCTTGCCGGCCTTGACTATTAGTTTTCTTTTTGAGAAGTTAGAGAGGTGTACACAACTTGTAGTGGGTTTTCACGTGTACATACATGCCCTACCTTTGGACAACCCGCGTACATACACAGGCTGCTTAAGTGTCAGTAGCGTGCCCATGTCAAGAAAGTCTTTATTCAAGAAGAGGTATTCAACCTCTTTCCTGATTGAAGTCATAATTCTCAGGGGTTTTCTTGATCTAGTCCTCGTCTTTGTTGTTACATTCTTTAGCCTGGGTTTGACATCAGTTAGCTTATTTATTTATCAAGTTTTCTTGTGTTTTCTTAGTAAGGGTTTGAGACGAGTTTGTGAGTCTTTTCTAATCAATTTGTTTAGTATTGTCAATGACTCCCTGCGATCCGTAATAGAATTGAAGTCAGTTTTTGGTCTTGTCTTGTCTTCACTTTTTCCCTTTCACTTGCTTTAGAAGAAAAGAAAAATAAGTTATTTCAAGTTTCTTATTTTGAAGCATAAAAAAATAAAATAAAATAAAATCATTTCTTTGTTTGGTAAGTAGTTAGGTTAGTTGTCTTTGATTATCAGGAGAAAGAGTGATTTCTTAAGTTCTTTACTGAATGCTCAGAACACTTAAGTAGCTCGTAGTTGAGTGAAATCTTGTTTTGGGTTTTTCTTTTAAAAGATCTTAGAAAAAGTAGTTCCGAAAAGTTGGTTAAAGAGTGTGAATTTGCAAATCTTTATTTTTCAAAAATAAGTAGTTTCTTTTAGTTTCATTTAATGCTCTTCTCTTTCGTCTCTTAAAATACACCACTAGTTTCATTTCTATTTACTTGACTTTAAGACAAACCACTTAAAATTAACGCTTAATTAAAATTTATTAGACTTTATGTTTGTAGGGTCCATCAACTAGTCTAGGCTAGAGCCTTGATTTAGGTTGGAGAGGAAACTCTTCAAGCCTATAAAACAAACATACGAGTCTGTGCTAGGAAGTGTACAAATTCTAGTAAATATGAAAGTTATATGAGACCCCCCTCTAACACGGGGGATAAACACAAGGCTGCGTCCAGAAAGGTAGTAGAGATAACCCCTCCAAAGCTAGACTAAGCATAGTGGGGAACACATATAGAGGACTTGTCTTGGGATTCCGTTGATCGCATTTTCCACAGAGCTTCGTGGGTCTTGAATCCGTTTGAGGTCCTCATTTGGCTTCCAAAACACTTGATTTCGATACCCTCCATAGGTTTTGGGCTTGATACCCTGCTCATTGTGGTCCACCCGATTGTCGACTGTACCCGCCTGGTGATTGTTCGCGCGCTGGCAACCTAGTTGCCTTTATTTTAGTGACTTACATAGGTGAATGCGGGGGTATACCGTAGTTCCTAGGATAGACATCGGGCCACACTTTGCAGAGTATACCCAGAGGGTGCTTCCATATTCTAGTTTCACTTGCACCGGTAAGTTTCTCTAGTGTTGGCTGGTGTAACTGTTCTTCCAACTAGCTAGTGGTTTGATTGCTTTATCTCTTAGGAACTCTTTCTAGTGTGTGCTGGTTTTCAACGTTAGTATAATCCCTAGTGTGTCATTGATATTCTCACAAAGTGGAAGATCAAGAGATCTTCCAGTTGAATTGGAGCCACCCCCGCCACCACAATGACAAAGACTTGACCAGCAAGGGTCATTTGAGGCGATCGAGTTGTAGAAAACTGTACCCGAGACATCCCTGAGAGAAGAAATCTCACATCTAGAGGAGCCTACTATTTCTGACCTTGGAGTGGAAGATCTCGAGCTGTATAACTCTCCGATCACTGACTTGTCAGTGCCCTTCGTGGTACAAGTTGTCCCTCCAAGGGTAAATCATTGTGAGCACCAAATAGTCTTTCAAGAAATGATTGAAGAAAACGCTGCTACTTCATCAAGGAGTCCTCACACTCCCTCTATGACTGCCACTACAGGGGGCATTCCGCCTCCTAACCCACCTTCGTTGGTCTGAACCACCATGGTATCGACCACCCCTACTTCAGGAAGTGGTCCGATTCCATCTATGGCGACGATCACTGCTCCGTTCACCAAGAGTGCGACAAGCCCTCTGTTCTCATACATGATGCTTGACTTTGATACAAACTCTGTCCTGTCCTACTCCACCCTACAGACCTTGGGTCTAGGGGTAGTGATATATAATGCTCCTCTGCAAGGGTCCATGGGGGGAACCTCAACCCCCTATAATTCTTTCCCTTATGGTGGGGGTCATATACCTCCATCGTCCCCCTCGCTAGGCGGTGATCCCCAGCAGCCCGCCTGGCCGAGCATGAACCACAGCTTGTTCGAATTAGGTAGTCAAGGAATTTCTTCCAACACCATGTCAGTGGGTTCTTTTCCATTCTCTTTTTTTGACGCATTTGGTAACAACGCATTCTAATCATTTTTCATCTCGGTCGGGGGAAACCATGGTTTTGGATCACAAAATTCCGTGCAGGGTACTCTTCTTGCACAGGGGGAAAACACCTCTCAAGGACCTTGGAATCCATGGCAGAGATCAATCCCCTCATCATGGATGCCGACCGGGGGAAACCCCTTTCATGGCCAATGGAACCCCGAGCAAGGCTCAATACCTATTCCCATCAGATTGGCAGGGGGAAACCCTTTCCAGAACCTTTGGAACACAACGTCAGGAGAAATCCCTTCTCAACCCTCAACATACAATTACAGGAGTCAACCGATGACAACTCAACAAGTGCATTATCTGTATGCTAGCCACACCCATGGTTTTTACCAAAACCCTGGTCAAAAACCTAACTTTTCCTGGAAACCTGGTGCCAACCAAATTCCAGGCTCCTTTTTTCCTATACATACTCAACAACCCAAGCTACCTTTTTTGGCAATGTTGCATTTGCCAGAATTGTCAAGATTTTTATATGACCCAATCTGTCACGATCCGCGTTGGCCTCCTATGCCGACCAAGTTTCCCTCGGACATTCCTAAGTTTGAAGGTAAGCCCAACGAATATCTAGGCGATCATGTGACCACATTTCACCTATGGTGCTCGTCCAACTCGTTGAGAGACAACTCCATCCAATTGTGTCTGTTTCAAAGAACTCTTATCAGGAGTGCCCTGAAATGGTACATCAACCTCGACTGCTCAAGATACTCTACTTTTGGTGAATTGGCAATGGTTTTTCTAAACCATTTTCAATTACCTATGAGATACAATGCCCACACCGAGTTGCTGGTCAACTTTGAGCAAAAAAAGGCTGACCATATCTCAAATCACATCCGAGAATGGCGACGTCGGAGGAGTTTGATAAAAGTATCAGTTCCACCAACATTCCCACTGGAGTGGCTCCTTAAGTCTTTGGTACCCTAGTTATCCAAAGACATTGCAATGCCGGGAGTGTTTTCCGAGGAAGTAGTAATAATGAGAGCTCAACAGATAGAACGAATATACTCTCAATCTGGTTTACTTTATGATTTTTTTCTAGATGTGCTGTGGTCCATTCTTGACAAGACCAGACAGAAGTCTAGATTACATGCCGATTTTATTGTTGGTTCAACACAAGTGAAGCCCACTGATCAGCTGTCGAATCAATTGCAATAGTTGTTGATACAACAGACTTTGGCCAACCAAACCACTGGTTCGACTGCTCCACCTACTCAAATGTTGGATGTACATAGTGTGCAATTGACAAAACTGAAGGTCAACCAACAGGTTGATGGAAAGAAGAAACAATGAAAGAAGGGTAAGGGGGATAAGAAATCCACCAATAATACTGGCGGGGGAAACACAGAGAAAATAAAGTCGAAGTATCTGTGTAACCTTTGCACAAAAGACCATCTGACTCACCTGTGCCCTTGGCTTGCGGAGGCCCAAACGTTACTAGCGCAATAACAACCTACTGTGTTAACGAGACCATTTCCACATGGGAAAAATTTAATTCAAGACTTCACGAACACGGATGGGGGTAGTAAGGGACCCCCTTCATCGTCTAGTAATCCCTCGACCTCGAATGTTTATATGTTGAAAGGTGATGCCCACATAGCGACTAGGACACATGATTACAGAATGACAAACACTTCTAAGAAGGGTAAAGAAGCCGAAAACCCATCTGTTCCTCTCCGTATCAAGAAGACGTTGGGTGAAATAATGACATACATCTTGAAAGGAGCATTCAATAAAGCTTCCCAAAATCCAAATGCGAGGGCCGCCCATCAATATTTTGTGGTGGAAGATTTGTCACAAACCCCATTGATCAATTGTCTTTCTCTCGTCATGACCCTTCATCTGGGGCATCCACGGTCCTGATGATTGATAATCCATTGCCTAGCGTCATCAATATAGGTTTTGGTTTGTGCCTGCCTTTGATGGGTACTTTCGATTACCCACCTTAGTCCGATGATGTCAAGTTCATATCATCTATCCCTGACTAGCCTAAGGCTAAAATATTTCAAGTGTCGTCATTCCGTATGACTTACTTTAACAATCTGTGGACTCTTCCTTCCCCATCAGACATGATGGAAGGGAAAAGGAATCATGGCATGGCCATGCCTTTGTCCGTGACAGAGGTTGCGTACTCTATAGTCTAGCAAGCTTCCACCGACCTTTATCTGACTCTCGTGCAAGAGTTAGATCCAATTTTCGAGCCTACCCGAGCTCAAGGTTCACTCACCACTACCGATTCCTTAGACTTGGTCTTGCCCTCTAACGAGGAGATTATACAGGCATTAACTAGTCCAAACAAACCCTGGGATGATCTCCATCACAGATCTTATTTTCTCCCAGAGTTAGGAAGAATTGAGGCTGGTGAATTCGTGTCGACTATAACTGGAGATAGGTCTTGTCCTATTAATCCTTTGGCTATGCACGCAATTTATGCCCAAGGTAATATGGAAACCATCACTAAAATGATACCCATCGATATCTCTAGAACCCCTGGTGTCATGGAGAATGTCTTCGTTAGAGAGGAATGCTCCCCCAAGGAGATTCGAATCTACACTGATTTATTTAAAGAATTCCATGACATTTTTGTATGGTCTTACGAGGAAATGCCAAGAATAGATCCAAGAATCGTCGAACATGAAATAAAGACTCACCCTGACACCAAGCCGGTTTGACAGAAGCTTCACTCGGTTAATCCTTGGAAATCAACAACTATTAAGGCTGAAGTAGAGAAACTAATCAAAGCTAGTTTCATCTTCCCCGTTCAATTGACTCAATGGGTGTCAAATCACATTCTGGTCAACAAAAAGAAGTGAACGATTTGCGTATGTACGAAATCCCGTGATTTGAATAAGGCTTGTCCAAAGGATAATTTCCCCACCCCATTCATTGACCAGATCGTTGATGAATGTGTAGGCTGTGAGGTCTTTTATTTCATGGATAGTTTTTCAGGATACAATCAGATACAGATTAATGTCAAAGACCAACATAAAACAAATTTTATCTGTCCATAGGGTACATTTTCTTATCAGAAGATGCCTTTTGGCCTGAAGAATGTTGGAGCTACTTTTTAGTGGGCCATGTCTTTTTATTTTCATAATCTCAAACACATAGTTAGGGCCTATCTCGATGATTTAGCATCATGATCTCGTAAGAGAGCTGATAATCCCACGCACCTTCGACTTATCTTTGAGCGATGTCGCTACTATCGGATTCACTTGGATCCTAACAAATGCAGTTTTTGCGTGACGTCGGGTCATCTTTTAGGTTTTATAGTTTCGAAAACAAGGATCATGGTCGATCCTCTAAAGGTTGAGGCGATAGTTCAATTTCCTCCCACGTGCATAGTCCCTCAGCTTCAGAGTTTACAGGGAAAAGCCAATTTTCTTCGACGTTTTATCGCAAACTATGCCAAGATCACTAAAGGGTTTACACATTTACTGAAGAAGAGCATCCCTTTCCATTTGGATGAAGCCCCTCAACACTCATTCAAAGCGTTGAAATGCACCCTCACGTCTGCCCCTCTACTTCGACCACCCAATTATAATAAATATTTCTTATTGTATTTGGCCACGAAAGAGTTGACCATCGGTATGGTCTTGGTTCAATAGGACAATCTACTTGAAGAACATGTGATTTATTACCTGATCCGAGGCCTGGTTGAACCAAAACTCAACTACTCCCACGTTGAAAATCTTGCGTTGGAAGAAATACATGTTGTCCAATGGTTCCGTCATTATATCCTATTTCGCAAGACCACTGTCATTGCCGTTGTGAATCCGTTCCAATACGTATTGACACGATGTGTAATCGGCAGAAAGATCAGTAGATGGATTGTTATCCTTCAAGAATTTGACTTGGATTTATTTTCTACGAAATCTAAGAAGTCATTGGTCTTTGCGGAACTTATCTCAAAACTTTCATTCGAGTCAGGTGATGTTACACCCAAAGAATCATCGATTAAAGGGGATCTTTTTCTGATTTCATCTTTGGACCCCTGGTATGGAGATATACTAGTCTATCTCTAGAATTTGAAGTGCCCTACCTCTGCTTCTTGTGATGAACATCGACGTATACGCCATCAGGCAAAAAACTATCTCATACTCGAGGACACTTTGTATCGTTGAGGTGTAGATTGCATCCTTCGCTGGTGTCTCACTCATGAAGAAGAAGAACTCGTTCTTAACGACTGCCACATTGGAGCATGTGGTGGTCATTTGTCTGGGTTGGAAACAACCCAAAATATTATACAAGCCGGTTACTTTTGGCCAACATTAATCAAGGATTGTGTTGAATCGGTCAAGAAGTGTCACCCGTGTCAGATCTTTTCTCGGAAGATGAGGGCACACCCCGCTCCTATGTTTCCCGTCATTACAGTTGGCCCCTTCACTAAGTGGGGGATTGATTATACTACATGCCACCCCCCTTCATCTAGGTGGCACCTTTATATCATCGTAGCATTAGACTACTTCAAAAAGTGGGTAGAAGCTATGCCAACGTTCAAATATGATGGTGAGACAACAACTCTCTTTTTGTTCAATCAGATAATAGAAAGGTTTGACATCCCAAGGGAGATTGTCACTGACCATGGAAGTCACTTTCAGAACAAAATAATGTCTGAGTTAACATAAAATATTTGGTTGAGGCAAGAGAATTCATCACCCTACTACCCACAAGCGAATGGTCAGGTGGAAGTTGTGAATAAGTCCCTCAAAACTATTTTGTAGCGAACGAGCAATTCGGCCAAGTCAAATTGGAATTTGATGTTGTACTCAGCATTTTGGGCCTACCGAACGTCTATAAAGACTACAAACAATTTCTCACCTTTTCAACTCGTTTACGGGCTGGAAGCAATCTTACCAATAGAGTTCCAGATCCCATCTCTAAAGTTGGCAGTACAGTTATTTCCAAACACTTCACCGCTTGAGGAACGCTTATTATATCTCGAGCAACTCGATGAGCAGTGTCGTGACACAACCTTGGCTAACAAGGTTCACAAGAAAAAAGTTAAGTGTCAATATGATCGGTCTGTTCTTCCTCGGATTTTCTCTGAAGGCGACCTTGTCCTGGTCTATGACCAAGATAAGGATCCCCTGGGGGCAGGCAAGTTCAAACCCATGTGGTTCAAACCTTTCATTGTGAAGGAGTTATTAAAGAAGAGCACTTATCGTCTGGTTGAATTCGAAGGGAAATATTTGGTGGAGACTAGAAATGGGCTCTACCTCAAGAAGTATTACTCGTAGGTGGGTCGCCTTGGGTGACTTATTGTCTATATGTATAGTTCTTATACATTTTAGTTTTTTGTCTTTTTGTTTTATGGATGTGTCATTTTTGATGTCATATTTTTAGCTATGGCAGATGTCAAGTGAATCAAAGGTGTTCATTGGGTTCGCGAACGATGCTAACCGACACACCTAGAGGCTTGCTTCCGCAGCTTGGGTGATCTTCACACCTCAAGGCCAGTTGCTATCTGTTTAGGTGACGCCACAAATAATGTCACCGAATACAATGCAGTGATAGAGTTTCTTTGTGACGCTTTGTCGCATGGTATCTCTCACCTCCGGGTCTACTTAGATGCACAACTAGTTATGTCCCAATTAAATGGGGTTTACTGCATTTATGATCCTACTCTACACTGACGATTCCTCAGGGTACGTCTCTTAGAACGATGCTTTGATTACATTACGTATATCCATGTTCCTCGGATATTGAATCAAATCACAGATACTCTAGCTAATCATGTATTAGATTGGAATATTGCACACACATAAAGAAGAACAGACATACACATGTCCATACATTTTAAAAATGTGATCCATAAGACATAAAAAGAT
>SNQJ01S0035390.1:0-14606 GCA_010110895.2 Picea sitchensis | reverse complement strand
TTTTCTGTCCCGAATATGATGTGTTCAATCTTTATGTTTGATTTATATTGGATTATGACATCTAACCCACTAATTCATATATAATATGCATGTTCGTAGTTATTTGTTTTTATTTTTATGAATCCAGGTCGGCCTTGGGAGGAGTCTTGTAGTCGAGGAACAACCGAACGTAAAAGGATCGACACCAGATGCAGAGTTTAAGGTAGAGTTACCAGATCTTTTTACCTTGTGTTTTATGCATGAATGTGGGGTGTATTTGGGGTAGTTGTTAAAAAGTAGAAGACTTTAGATGGTTAGCTATGTCTACATGTTGAACCAAGGTGCATGAGCTATGCTTTGTGCTTTTCCCAATATGTTCTGACTGCTATGAGGGAATCTTGGCATTTTCAATTTTTTTTGTTGAGAAATGGAAGTAATTGGGCATAGGTATCCATGTTCTTCTCCAACTCTTCCATCTTATGGTTAAACATATTAACCTGTGCTTTCAAGCTCTTATTCTCTTCTCAAAGCTCATCATTGTTGGCCCTTAAGTCCGTCAACTTATATCTGATTTCTTTTCCCATGTTACGGTATGCATTGTTTTGTTCACAATATTGGAATCAATGTCTTGATCAAGGATGCAAATGCTCTGATACCATTTGATTCGTAATCGAGGGTCTCATAGTCCACTCATTTCACCAACACATATACCTATGTGTAATTTGATTTATGGAATCTATCTCAATTCTGTCTCTGAGTTGTGCATAAGGTTCTTGTCTCCTAGAGGCTCATTCTTCTGCCCTGCACTCATCAATAGTTGGTAATGGAAGGTTGACAAATGAAATATATTATACAAAACAATTGAAAAACTCAACTCTGTAGTTGTTCCATATGGCAATGGTATTTTCTTGATCATGACTGAAATTTTCTTATAATAACACTTTGAGCATGAATATCAAATGGAGTTCATAAATTAGGTTGTTTTATGGTCTCTACTAAGTGGCTTGCAACATAATAAGAGGGAATACAACTCTTTACATTCCATCCATTAATTAAATATAAACTAGGTTAATAATCCAATTCCTAGTATGACTCAATCTCAAAGATTTAATAGAATATGCCTTGATTTACTCCCTGTAATGAAATCTTGAAGGTTAGGTTCCAGATGGCATCTCTTGTGCACTAAAGTATTACAATGGTCCGTGGAATCATTTAAACCAAGTCAACTACATTCCATATGGCCAAATCATTTTCTCGGAAACGTACCATACTTCTAGCATAGGATTCAATG
This sequence comes from Picea sitchensis, assembly GCA_010110895.2. NCBI lineage: Eukaryota > Viridiplantae > Streptophyta > Pinopsida > Pinales > Pinaceae > Picea > Picea sitchensis. Next base: position 13,336 of record SNQJ01S0035390.1, on the reverse strand, counting down.
TCCAAGTTAGGTTTTTAATATGTGTGGACAATAGGGAGCAAGACCAACACTCCTCAGAGATGTCCAACCAACACTTAAACTATGTAAAAGTGGCGACTAGAGCTAGAGAGGTATACAGACTCCAATGAAATGTTGGTAAACTTTTTAATATTCCGAAGGTGAATTGGATATGCTGGTAAAAGTTTTTAATGCGAGAGAGGCAAATTTGATATGCTGACAAATGTTTTAATATTCCAAAGGTGAATTGGATATGCTAGTAAATGTTTTCAATGTACCAAAGATGAATTTGATCTGCTAACAAATGTTTTAATATGCTAGAGGTGAATTGGATATGTTGGTAAATGTTTTTAACATGCCATAGGTGATTTTGAAAACATGGCCAACACCACACAACCGACAAAGGAATTTTGGTTTTGCCCAGATGTTACACTATGTGTTTGATGGCTCAAAAATTAGGGTTAGGTTTTTATGTATGGTTTCCAACAAGTTAGATTCTATGTTCTCTCCAAACGATGGATTATAACCAAACCTGTTGCTAACAATCAAAGCAATGAGTGGGTGTTATTGATCTCTAAGTTTTGATGTGGGTGAAAATATACAACATTACCAAGTCTTAGGTACACGGTGTAGCAAAGGAATCAAGATTAAACGTCCAATAGCTAGGGTTCAGTCCGGATTCATTTTAGATCACTTTTTCTCAAAACTCTACTATAGTTTTCCTCCCATCTTGCTAACTTTAAAAACTTCTCTTTTTCCTACTCAAAAATCCTCTTCTCCCATGTTTTTTTGAATCTTACTCTTCCCCCAAGGATGATTACACTCAACCCATGCTATTATAACTAAGTAAGATGACTTTCTCACCCAACCTATTACATGAACAATGATTGAGTGTTTAACAAGTCAAAGGGATAAATGGATAAATGACAAACTTATTAATGAACATGGATTAAGACTCAAGGCATATGGAAACCCCTCAAACCCCCATTAATCCCACTCTCTTGTGGAATCTTAACTGCCCATTACTCTGGTCCTTACCCATATATAACCGACGGTGTATTCCATTTTATTATTTTCAATGTACAATGTTTACATATTACATCGGTTGGCCCATGGCCATTCATAATACTTACAAGTATATCATGCTACAATCCCCTCCCCCCTACAATTTTCAATGTCCTCAATGCACATCATCATACAGGTGTTCATGTACATACATACAAAATATTATGTCACAATGCTCAATACTTTCACAATTTATTGACTCCTGCAACAATTCCAACTAGTAATCTCTCATTCCCCTCAACCTACACAACCCAAGGAAGTGTATCCCCTTATCTGCATTACAGTCCCTTAGGTTTTCCCACTCCCCTTCAAGGACTCCAGCATAGGCTGGACATGAAGTGTCAGATTTGTTTCCCCATGAACTCCAACTGCATCAAAATTGAGTCTTTTTACACTTATGTACAAATATACATTCATATTTCCTAAAACATCTGTAAGAAATTGTGAATATTGTTCCCACATGGCATCCTTATGCTCCCAAGTGGTGTCTTCAAAACTGTAGTAGGTCCATTACACCTTTACCATGTCTATGGCTTGATCCTTGAGCACTTTGACTTTCTGGTCCAAGATGCACACTAGCTCCATCCAAAAGTTCCCTTCATGCTCCACCTGGATCACAGTCCAATCAATCACATGGTTAGGATCAAGCATATACTTTTTTAATAAAGACACATGAAAAAATTATGAACTCTTTTGGATGCAATAATTGCAAGCATGTATGCAATTAGGCCCATCCTCTCTATATTTTTAAATGAATCACAATATCTTGTTGCCAACTTTGGAAAACTTCCCAATATCAATGAGCTCCTTTTTTCCTTTACTTTTAGAAACACATGCTCACCCACTCTGAATTCTTTGTTTGCCTTTCCTTTGTCAGCATAACTTTTCCACTTGTCCTGTGCAGTCTTTAAATTATACTTTATCTTTACCATTTTCTCTTCCATTTATCTTAGCAATTTTGGCCCAATAATGGCTATGTCTACTGGATTATCCCAACTCACTGGTGTGTTTCATTTTCTGCCATACAAGGATTCAAAAAATCTCATATTCAACATTTCTTGATACCCATTGTTGTAATCAAACTCATCCAAATGAAAATAGTATTCCCACTTGGAAGGATAATCCATTACATGCATTCTTAACATATCTTCAATTATTTATTTGACCCTCTTTGTTTTCCCATCTGGTTTTGGTGTTGGTTGTGGAGCCCGATTATCTTCCTATTTCATAGGTCTTTGTTTTTCAGCTGTGTTTATACCCCATGAAAAATACACACCCCTCCACACAGGGGGGTTGTAGGGGGGGTTTGCCCCCCCTGTGGGTCTGGGGGCAAGCGGGTCCCTGAAGGAAAAAAATCCTTATAAATGTATATTGTGATTTCATAGTAAATATGGACCGTTCATTATAAGGTCTCAGATCTGACGATAGAAGTTATGTTAGGTTTTTTTTTCATAGAAGAAGGAAACCCTCTTTTATGAGGGAAATGTATTGCGACTATGCATCATTGCAAATATTGTATTATGAGAGAGGAGGCTATGAGAGAAAGAAGAGGAAGTTATAGCGGGTGTGTTGTAGGTTGTATCCCTTCATTTTGCTGGATAATAATAAAGGAAGGACCTGACAATTTATCTGGTGGACGTAGCCCACACTGGGTGAACCACATATATTTGTGTTTCTATTGTATTGTGTATCTTCTATGTTTTATTTCCACATTTATTTTATTTTATTGTTCCACGATCCTATTTTTATTTCAGAGTGAACGGTAACTCGTAGGAAAAGAGAGTTCTTGGTTCGAGTGGGAGAAATGGAGAAATATGGAAAGTTTAGGGTCGAGAAATTTAATGACCAAAAATACCAGTTATGGAAGATGCAGATGGAAGATTATTTATATCAGAAGGATATATTCCTACCATTGGGTGGAATAGCAAAGAATTCGATGACCATGAAGGACGAAGAATGGGAAGTTCTTGACAAAAAGGAACTAGGAATGATACGACTGAGCTTGGCAGCATTGATGGCTTTTGATATTTCGAAAGAAAAGATGATGAAGGAGATGATGGATGCATTGGATAAACTGTATGAAAAACCCTCGGCGTCCAATAAGGTATTTCTAATGAAGATATTATTTAATATGCAGATGTCATAAGGTGGGTCTATTGTAGATCATTTAAATGAATTTAATACAATTACTAATCAACTAAGTTCTGTAAAAGTGGACTTTGATGATGAGGTCATGGATCTTCTAATATTGTGCTCATTGCCAGAAAGTTGGAATGACTTGGTCATGGCTGTAAGTAACTCTGTCTCTGGTTCAAAAAATTTAAAATTTGATGATGCTGTTGGTGTTATCCTTAGCAAGGAAATGTGATGGAAAAGCACAGGTGAGACATCAGGTAATGCATTACACATGGAGAATAGGGGAAGGAAAAAGGATAGAGGAAAGGGCTTAGGGAACCGTGGGAATTATAGGAAGGGTAGATCCAAATACAGATTGGGAAAGATAAAGTGTTGTAATTGTAGGAAGAAAGGACATCTGAAGAAAGATTGCAGAGCTCCAAATAAACAAAGAGATGGAAAACAGGAAAAAAATCAGGAAGCAAATGTAACAGGTGATGTGTTACAAGATTCTTTGATTCTTTCTGTCTATAATATTTCTGAGTCTTGGGTAGTATATCCAGGGGCTTCATTTCATGCCACACCCCATAGGAAACATTTTATAGATTATGTTCAAGGTAATTTTGGATAGGTTCATTTGGGTGATGATGCACCATGCAAAATTATTGGAATGGGAAAGGTAAAAATAAAAAAAAGGAATGTAAACTAATGGTTGTTGAAAGAGGTAAGACATGTTACAGATCTAATGATCCCAAATATTTTTGGCACGAAATGAAAGCAGAGATATAATAAATAAATGCATAGAGATATCAAATATATTCAATAATATAACAAAAATGTATCAGATATGCAACCATAAACACATATATACAGTAATACACGATTTCTATTAATGAAATAAATGTACAAAGACTGTAAAAATATAGAGTGAAAGACTCGCTAGAATGGTGGCAGCTTATCTCTGAGAAGAGATGTGACAGCTACTCACATTCGCAAGAAGATGATTACAATGAGGCTCTGATGGCCTTTTTACAATAAACCGGAATGCCAAAAACCCTAGACATCCACAAACCTAACCCTAGGAGATGAAGCGCCAAAAGTCACGTGGGCCCCGTTTGGGTAAGGTAGTACATCAACTTCTCGGGGTTGTAACTTTTGCATACAATATTCGTTTTAGGTGTATGATAACCCGTTGGAAAGGTATCATAGAGGAGATTCATTTTGGGGGCTCAATGATGCCTTCGCCTATCATTGAGAATCTAGATCTAGAAAAACCTTCATTTAGGCCCTCAAAATGGCTCTGGAAGTTTAAAACTGATAAAAATAGTAAATTGCCAAAATTGTCAGAAAACTATTTTGAGCTAGTTGGAAAAGGTGGGTGGCCACCGATATCTACCTAGAACAATCCTCCCTCCTTAGGAAGCAATGGTATCCATTGCGTTTAATGCCCGGGGGAGAGGGAAAATCATTTGCTGAATCTGCAACTTGATGAGCTGCTTGACTTATTGGAGAAGTTGCACTGCTTAGCTTGTTGAAGGTTGTCATGAGCATGTGGCTAGAAGGGTTGGACCTTTTTAACCAGTCTGGCTACATGAGATTCCTGTGTGCAGAAGGAATCTTTGCACTTTGCTACAACCTTACTGACCTGCTTCTATTGGATAGAAGGTGCTTGGGGCGAGGCTGTAGTTGTTGTAGTGTCCTTCTGTTCCCATTTTGAACAGATTGTGATGAAGCTAAATTTTGCAGTATGAGATACTACCTTGCAACACTATTTCGGTGGAAAAATAGTTGGAACTACCTCTGGTATTATGTAGATATGACCCCCCAAAGTAAAAATGACACTACGGGGTCGAGAATCATAAACATTATGGCGTCTCCACATGTATGGTTGGCCCAAGAGGACATCACATACATCTAGTGGGGCAACATCACATAATACCTCATCCTTGAAAGGTTGGATGCCATATGATAATCGACACTGTTGGCTGACATAGAGATCTTGTCCTTGGCGAAGCCACCCGATGTTGTATGGTTGTGGGTGTGGTGTTGTTGACAATCCCAACCGTTTGATGACCTCTGCTGAGATGAGGTTCTTCTGGCTTCCAATATAAAAAATAAAATGAAGTGGGGTCCCCTTCACCCACATCTATGAATGAAAAAGGCACTCCCTCTCTTCCGGCTTTGTTGGTTCTTCTAGTTTGAATTGCTACGACCGCGACAATAGTAGTGGGGTTTGTGTCAATGATCTGTCTTTTACTAGTATTATCAGAATCAGATTCAGAATCAGGGTTCAGATCCTTATCTTTGATCTTGGCCACCAATGAATGTTTTGAGTGACATTCATTGGTGTTGTGCCAGGGGATTTTTTGGAAATTGCACCATTTTTCGGTGTCCTTCTTTGTCTTCCCGTGACCCTTCTTTTCCTGTGGCTTGGACTGGTTTTAGGGAGATTGTTTGTTAGGGCCATCTTTGTCATACTTTGGTTTTTGCATATTTTCAGACCCAAACTCCTGTTTGTTCTGGTGCTTAAATTTCTGCTTGATTTTAACATCATATCGATAAGCAACATCGAGTGATGAGATGTCCATAAAATCCATTTCAGTTTGGTTGTATCTGTGTAGAGTCCCATGGTATTTCAGAACTAAATGTCATTCAGAGTCTTTGATACCCAGCTTGGTTTGCAAGGTATGGAAGGTATTGGTGAACTCTGAAACTTCTTGGACCCTCTCTTGCCACAGTGTGGTCCATCTCATGTATTGGTCCTCGTAGTTTCCAACAAGGTAATACTATTCCTTTACTGCATCCAAAAACAAATCCCAAGTGGGCTCGACCCCATATATTCCAGACTCCTCTGAGGAACGTTGATCCCAGTAAGTTTCCCACGAATGTTTGACATGGGGGAGAGCTTAAGGAGTGCGACGGTGATCTTTTCCCCGTCGAAAAAATTGTGAACAAAGAAATAACCGTCTAGCAGAATTAACCATTTGTTTAGGGCATCTGCATCTATCTGACCTTCAAATACGGGAATATCAAAATTAACTTGTACCTTGAAAGGATAGGTTCTTCCAAAGTGGTTGTTTGATGTAGATGTGCCTATTACTATCTACAGGTGTTGAAGGATCTGGGCAAAACTATCCATCATTTCGTCCCTCTGTCACATGAGAGCTTGCTCAAGCAATAGGTTGACAGGATCCTCTGCTTTGTCGTTTTTCTTTTCTTCTACCATTGAGGGTTTCTTGGGTGTGTGAGAGAGATTGTCCTCAAGAAATACAAGCTAGAGACCCAACTTTCTATACTCGGACCTCGTCGGGGACATGCATTGAAAAAAAATGATCAAGAACAACCTGCTCTGATACCACTGATCCAAAATATTTTCGACGCGAAATGAGAGAGGAGATATAATAAATAAATGCACATAGATATCGAATATATTCAATAATATAATAGAAATTTATCATAGATGAAACCATAAACACATATATACAGTAATACACAATTTCTATTAATGAAATAAATGTACAGAGACTGTAAAAATACAGAGTGAAAGACTTGCTAGAATGGTGGCATCTTATCTCTGAGAAGAGATATGACGGCTACTCGCATTCACAAGAAGATGATTACAATGAGGATTTGAAGGCCTTTTTACAATAAACTGGAATGCCAGAAACCCTAGACATCCAAAAACCTAACCCTAGGATATGAAGCGCCAAAATTCACGTGGGCCCCGTTTGGGTAAGTTAGTACATCAACTTCTCGGGGTCGTAACTTTTGCATACGATCTCCGTTTTATACGTATGATAGCCTGTTGGAAAGGTATAATCAAGGAGATTCATTTTGTGTGCTCAATCATGATTTTTACTATAATTGAGAATATAGGCCATAAAAACCTTCATTTAGGCCCTCAAAATGGCCCCAGAAGTTTAAAACTGCTAAAAAGAATAAATTGCCAAAATTGCCAGAAAACTGTTTTGAGCCAGTTGGAAAAGGTGGGTGGCCACCGATATCCACCTAGATCAATCCTCCATCCTTAGGAAGCAATGGTCTCCATTTCATTGAGTGCCTAGGGGAGAGGGAAAAGTGTTTGCTGAATCTGCATCTTGATGAGCTGCTTACCTTGTTGGAGAAGTTGCGCTGCTTAGCTTGTTGAAGGTTGTCACGAACATGTGGGTGGAAGGGTTGGACCTTTTTAACCAGTCTGGCTACATGAGATTCTTATGTGCATAAGGAATATTTATGCTTTTCTACAACCTTGTCGACCTACTTCAGTTGGATAGAAGGTGCTTGGGGTGAGGCTGTAGTGGTTGTAGTGCCTTTCTGTTCCCCTTTTGAACATATTGTTATGAAGCTGAATTTTGTAGTATGAGATACTACCTTGCAACACTGTTTAGGTGGAACAATATTTGGAACTACCTCTGGTATTCTATAGAGATGAACACCCAAAGTAACAATGACACTATGGGGTCGAGACTCATAAATATCATGGCGACTCCACATGTATGGTTGGTCCAAGAGGACATCACAGACATCTAGTGGGGAAACATCACATAATACCTCATCCTTGAAGGGTTGGATGCCATATGATAATCGACACTGTTGGCTGACATAAAGATCTCATCCTTGGCGAAGCCACCCAATGTTGTATGGTTGCGGGTGTGGTGTTGTCGACAATCCAAACTGTTTGATGACCTCTGCTGAGATGAGGTTCTTCTGGCTTCCACTATCAACAATAAAATGAAGCAGGGTCCCATTCACCCACATCTATGAACGAAAAAGGCACTCCCCCTCTTTAGGCTCTGTTGTTTTTTATGGTTGAATTGTTGCAGTCACGACAATAGCAGTGGGGTCTGCGTCAATGATTTGTCTTTTACCAATATTTTTAGAATCATATTCTGAATCAGTGTTCGACTCCTTATCTTTTATCTCAGCCACGAATGACTATTTTGAGCGACATTTGTCGATGTTGTACCAGGGGCTTTTGTGGAAATCGCACCATTTTCCGGTGTCCTTCTTTGTGTTCCCGTGACCCTTATTTTCTCGTGGCTTGGAATGGTTTTTGGGAGACTATTTGTTAGGGACATCTTTTTCATACTTTGGTTGTTGTGTATTTGCAGAACCAAAATCTCGTTTGTTCTGGTGCCTAAATTTTTGCTCCATTTTAATGACATATCGATAAGTATCACTGAGTGATGAGATGTCTAGAAAATCCATTTCAGTTTGAATGTATCTTTGTAGAGCCCCATGGTATTTTAGGACCAAATGTCTTTCGGAGTCTTTGATACCCATCTTGGTGTGCAAGGTATGGAAGGTATTGGTGAAATCCATAACTACTTGGCCCCTCTCTTGCCGCAGTGTGGTCCATCTCATGTATTGGTCCTCGTAGTTGCCAACAGGGTAATGTTGTTCCTTTACCGCATCAAAAAAAAAATCCCAAGTGGGCTCGACCCCATATATTCTAGACTCCTCTGTGGAACGTTGCTCCCAATAAGTTTCCTACCAATGTTTGACATGTGGGAGAGATTTAAGGAGTGCTAAGGTGATCTTTTCCCTGTCGGAAAAATGGTGAACAAAGAAATAACCGTCTATCAGACTTAACCATTTGTCTAGGGAATTCACATCTATCAGACCTTCAAATATGGGAATATCAAAATTAACCTATACCTTGAAAGGAGAGGTTCTTCCAAAGTGGTTTTTTGATGAAGATTCACCTATTTCTAGCGACATGCATTGAAGGACGTGGGAAAAATTATCCATCATTGTGTCCCTCTGTCGCGTGAGAGCTTTCTCAAGCAACAGATTGATAGGATCGTCTGCTCCATCATTTTTCTTTTCTTCCACCATTGAGGGTTTCTTGGGTGTGTGAGAGTGATTGTCCTCAAGAGAGACAAGCTTGAGACCCAACTTGATATACTCGGACCTCATCGGGGACATGCACTGAAAAAAATGATCAAGAACAACCTTCTCTGATACAACTGATCCAGAATATTTTCGGCACGAAATGAGAGTGAAGATATAATAAAGAAATGCTCGAAGATATTCAATAATATAAAAGAAATGTATTAGAGATGCAACCATAAACACATATATACAGTAATACATGATTTCTATTAATGAAATAAATGTATAGAGACTGTAAAAATATATAGTGAAAGACTCGCTAGAATGGTGGTAGCTTATCTCTGAGAAGAGATGTGACGGCTACTCACATTCGCAAGAAGAAGATTACAATGAGGATCTGAAGGAATTTTTACAATAAAATAGAATGACAAAAACCCTATACATCCAAAAACCTAACCCTAGGAGATGAAGCCCCAAAAGTCATGTGGTCCCGTTTGGGTAAGTTAGTACATCAACTTCCCGGGGTCGCAACTTTTACATACGATCTCCGTTTTAGGCTTATGACAACCCGTTGGAAAGGTATCATCCAGGAGATTCATTTTGGGGGCTCAATCATGCCTTTACCTATAATTGAGAAGATATATCCAGAAAAAACTTCATTTAGGCCCTCAAAATGGCCCCAGAAGTTTAAAACTGCTAAACATAGTAAATTGCCAAAATTGCCAAAAAACTATTTTGAGCTAGTTGGAAAAGGTGGGTGGCCACCGATATCCACCTAGATCAATCCTCCATCCTTAGAAAGCAATGGTATCCATTGTGTTGAGTGCCTGGGGGAGAGGGAAAAACGTTTGTTGAATCTACATCTTGATGAGCTACTTGCCTTGTTGGAGAAGTTGCATTGCTTAGCTTGTTGAAGGTTGCCACAAAAATGTGTCTGGAAGGTTCGAAACTTTTTAAACAGTCTGGCTACATGAGATGCCCATGTGCAGAAGGAATATTTGTGCTTTTCTACAACCTTGTCGACCTGCTTCTGTTGGATAGAAGGTGCTTGGGGTGAGGCTATAGTGGTTGTAGTGTCCTTCTGTTCCCCTTTTGAACAGATTGTGATGAAGCTGAATTTTGCAGTATGAGATACTACCTTACAACAATGTTTACTTGGAACAATAGTTGGAACTACTTCTGGTATTCTATAGAGATGACCCCCCAAAGTAACAATGACACTACGGGGTTGAGACTCATAAACATCATGGCGTATCCACATGTATGGTTGGCCCAATAGGACATCGCAGACATCTAGTGGGGCAACATGACATAATACCTCATCCTTGAAGGATTGGACGTCGTATGATAATTGAAACTGTTGGCTGGCATAGAGATCTCATCCTTGGCGAAGCCACCCGATGTTGTATGGTTGCGGGTGTGGTGTTTTTGACAATCCCAACTGTTTGATGACCTCTGCTGAGATGAGGTTCTTCTGGCTTCCATTATCAACAATAAAATGCAGCGGGGTCTTGTTCACCAACATCTGTGAATGAAAAAGGTGCTCCCCCTCTTCAGGCTCTGTTGGTTCTTCTGGTTGAATTGTTGCGATCGTGACAATAGTAGTGGGGTCTGCGTCAATGATTTGTCTTTTACCAGTATTTTTAGAATCAGATTCTAAATCAGGGTTCAGCTCCTTATCTTTGATCTCGACCACCAATGATTGTTTTGAGAGACATTCATCGGTGTTGTGCCAGGGGATTTTGTGGAAATCACACCATTTTTCGATGTCCTTCTTTGTCTTCCGGTGACCCTTATTTTCCTGTGGCTTGGATTGGTTTTCGGGAGACTGTTTGTTAGGGTCGTCTTTGTCATACTTTGGTTGTTGTAGATTTGCAGACCCGAACTCTTGTTTGTTCTGGTGCTTAAATTTCTGCTCGATTTTAACATCATATCGATAAGCAACACCAAATAATGAGATGTCTAGAAAATCCATTTCAGTTTGAATGTATCTGTGTAGAGCCCCACAATATTTCAGAACCAAATGTCATTCAGAGTCTTTGATACCTAGTTTGGTGCGCAAGGTATGGAAGGTATTGGTGAACTCTGGAATTACTTGGCCCCTCTCTTTCTGCAGTGTGGTCCATCTCATGTATTGTTCCTCGTATTTGCCAATAGGGTAATAATGTTCCTTTACCGCATCTACAAAAAAATCCCAAGTGGGATCGACCCCAAATATTCCAGACTCCTTTGTGGAATTTTTCTCCCAGTAAGTTTCCCACCAATATTTGACATGGGGGAGAGCTTTATGGAGTGCGAAGGTGAGCTTTTCCCTGTCGAAAAAATGGTGAACAAAGAAATAACCATCTAGTAGACTTAACCATTTGTCTAGGGCATCCGCATCTATCTGACCTTCAAATATGGGAAGATCAAAATTAACCTATACCTTGAAAGGAGAGGTGCATCCAAAGTGGTTGTTTGATGAAGATGCACCTATTTCTATCGTTAGGCATTGAAGCATGTGGGAAAAATTCTCCATTATTTCATCCCTCTGTCGTGTGAGAGCTTGCTAAAGCAACAAAATGATAGGATCGTTTGCTCCGTCGTTTTTCTTTTCTTCCACCATTGAGGGTTTCTTGGGTGTGCGAGAGAGATTGTCCTCAAGAGAGACAATATCGAGACCCAACTTTCTATACTCAGACATCGTCAGGGACATGCACTGAAAAAAAGGATCAAGAACAACCTACTCTGATGCCACTGATCTGAAATATTTTCGGCACGAAATGAGAGAAGAGATATAATAAAGAAATGCACAGAGATATCGAAGATATTCAATAATATAACATAAATGTATCATAGATGCAATGATAAATGTAGATATACATTAATACATGATTTCTATTAATGAAATAAATGTACAGAGACTGTGAAAATATAGAGTGAAAGACTCGCTAGAATGGTGACAACTTATCTCTGAGAAGAGATGTGACAACTACTCACATTCACAAGAAGATGATTAGATTGAGGCTCTGAAGGCATTTTTACAATAAAACAGAATGCCAAAAACTCTAGACATCCAAAAAACTAACCCTAGGAGATGAAGCGCCAAAAGTCATGTGGGCCCCGTTTGGTTAAGTTAGTACATCAACTTCCTGGGGTCATAACGTTTGCACACGATCTCCGTTTTAGGCGTATGATAGCTCGTTGGAAAGGTATCACTGATGAGATTCATTTTGGGGGCTCAATCTTTCATTCAACTATCATTGAGAATATATATCCATAAATTCCTTCATTTAGGCCCTAAAAATGGCCCCAGAAGTTTAAAACCACTAAAAATAGTAAATTGCCAAAATTGCTAGAAAACTATTTTGAGCCAGTTGGAAAAGGTGGGTGGCCACGGATATCCACCTATATCATCTAAGGAAAAATATGATTTCAACAGGGAATTTGGCAAGTGAAGGTTTTATATCTATATTTACAGATAAGGCATGGAAGGTCACCAAAGGATTACTGGTGATAGCAAAAGGAGAGAAGCTAGGTACAGTGTATTTATGTACTGGTAATAATGATTCTTCTATCTCTTTAGATTTTACAAGAGTGGATACAACACTGTGACATCATAGTCTTGGACACATGAGTGATAAGGGGATGTAGATACTTCAATTTTTTTTTTTCCAGATCTTAAACAAATTGATTTGGATTTCTATGAGCACTGTGTTTATGGAAAAAATAAGAGAGTCAGATTTCTCAGAGTTCAAAAATAAAAGAAGAGTGAATGGTTAGATCTTGTGCATATAGTTGTATGGGGACCATATCAGGTATCATATCTTGGTGGCTCTCATTATTATGTTACTTTTATTGATGATGCAACTAGAAAAACTTGGGTTTATTACATTAAAAAAAAATATGATGTTTTTGATACTTTTAAGAAATGAAAATATTTGGTTGAGAATGAGACATGAAAAAGGTTGAAGTGTCTCAGATTAACAAATGGAGGTGAATATTGCAACCATAAGTTTGATGGTTAATGTTCATACCATGGTATTCGTAGAGAGAAAACAGTTCCAGGAACACCGCAAGAAAATGGTGTGTCAGAAAGGATGAACATGACAATCATGGAGCGTGCAAGGAGTATGAGATTTCATGTTGGGTTTCCCTTACATTTATGGGCAGATGTTGTAGATACTTTTGTTTACTTAATAAACATAGGACCTTCAAGCTCTTTGGATGGTGGAATTGTAGAGGAGGCATGAACAGGTAAAAAGGTAAACTATTCTTTTTTGAATACTTTTGGTTGTGAAGCAGTTGTCCATATTGATAAAGAAAATAGAACAAAGCTTGAGGC